>JAGVSP010003547.1:0-21018 GCA_022494985.1 Micrasema minimum | reverse complement strand
CAGGCGTGTGGCGTGTGGGAGGTACAATACTCAGCAGTCCATATTAAATTAACAATATTAGGTTCCAAACGTTTCAGCCTGGTGATTTCTGTTACAGTGGACGAACAGTTAGGGCGGTACATAAACACCTCTAATTAATTTGTAGGCACGACCTATATACATGTACCATGTACCTATTATGTAATACATACTTACCTACTACAAATGTTACATGATGTATTAAGTAGGTCCGTTGTGTACAACTAATTAATATATCGATGATTAAGTTCTGACTTAGGTTTAGAAAAGAAAAATCAAATCATTAAATATTTAGTGACGCGCATAATAATAATACACATAATTCGGTTGTAATCGATCATAATCGGACGGTTGACAGAAAACTTTTATCGAAGTCAAAATAATAAGCTATGTATTTATTAAAAAAAACTGTTATCGAATAATGGATTCACGGTTATTCGTATTAGACGAATGGATACTGCAAAATCTCTAGATTTAAAACTTTATTTGAAGGAAATCATAAATTTATTTTTCTTAGGTATTTATTTTCGTAATTTTTCTAAATTTATTTTTATTTTTGATTATGGTACCCGTATGTATTTATAATTTATTAAATTGTTTAAAATTATACCAATTTTTTATTCTAAAAACAAGTAGGAATACATTATACATAGTTATGGTATTTAAAAGTTTAAAGCATATTTAATGCTTATATTGCAAGGAAACAATTTATTAAAATCTTTCACAGGAAAAACAGGTGTCTAGTAATAAAACAATACTTGCATACCTACAACAAGAAAAGGTAACGCAGTTTACCGATTAACATTTCAAAGATTTTTCATATTTAAAATTGATGTCTCCTAGGATTGTATAATGTATGGGAGAATATATATATTTTTTAAATTACTTCCATTTTACAAAAATATTTTTTTAAACTGAAAACAAAAACTCCCATTTTGATTATGTAACTATGATTATGATTAATCGCCGACAAGATGATTAAATTTTAAAGGATTATAGGATTTTGGGATAATACCACTCCTAATCCGCTATAATTAATCGCACAGCTTGCTTACATGACATAATGATCCTTATTGCGGTCCCTGAACCAATCAGCCCGAGGTGACTGTTAGCAGGACTAGGGGGGTACCGGCTGTACTATACAGGTAATCCGTGTTGAGAGAGATGTACTAGTTTCTATATGTTGTAATATAATCCTGCTTGCAGGGAAGTTTAGGGTAATTTTGGTCACGGGTAATCATAGCCCGGGTGATCATAGTCACGGGTAATCATGGTCACGGGTAATAAGGGTCACGCTGCATTTTTGTTTTACAAAAACAGTACTTGCTAAGAAAGTATGGGATTAATTGGTCACTGGGTAGGTACTGTCGGTCAGACCTCATTAAAAAAATAGGTATTTACGTGTTTTCCGTGCCGCTCGTAAACGTAGCCTTCTCTTAAATGTCGTGATTCCGATTCTAAATCAATATAGCCGAGGTGAGAGCTTCCAGAGCATGTATTACAGGAGTTATCGCATAAACGGAAGATATAGCCTGTCTTCCGTTTACCGATCTATATCTACATGCAATAACTTTTGTAATACAAGCCCAAAACAAGCGAAGAACTAACTTTACCAGACCTTTACGGCCAGGAGATTCAAGTCAAAGTACAAACTTATTTATTTATTAATTATGAACCCGGAACCTCCGTATCGTGAGTCCAGCATCTTAGCTATTACGCTACGGAGGCTGTCAAATATTCAATTACGATTTTTTTCTTTCTAATCTGTCCACAATCCCTTTACCTCCCCTAATCACTGTAAGTAGCTCATTGTACTAGATTTTAATAGCATGTGATAGGACCACAGCTGGAATTGGTCAGAGAACTGATCGCTAGTTAATTGTTACACCTATAGACCTGTCTCTCTGAACGCGGAATTCCAGTGGTATGCAGAATTGAACTTTAAAAACGTTTTCATGTATGTAGATATCCTGCCATTGGTTGCTATAGGGACAAAGCATTGTACATCTGAATTTTTTATGGGAAATTTTCTTAGGTCTATTTCTATCTTTCTTGTAATGTGATTTAATACGAGAAATATACACGCATAATGTGATATTTATGTATATTTTATATTGTTAAGGGTAGGTGTCGGTATTTGATCTCCAGATAGGGTCACGGTAATGAGGGGTTTCGATTACGATACGGAGGTCATCATCAGACACTGATAGGCATTATTAAGGTGAACGGAGGAGGTGTCAAGTGGAGGGTAGGGTCTTAAACCATATAATTATCTAGGTACATAGTGTATTATACAATTGAGAACAGGTAGGACATAGGTACTCGTATCTCGTATACCCAGGTGTGTTATAGAAAGTCCTAGAAATCTTAGATCTAGATGTAACCTCCTACCTAAAAAATTTTTGTAGCTGCAATAAAAAGTAATTTGTATGGTTGTTCTTATTCACAGGTCTTCTTCTTCTTCTTAAAGGTAGACCTCTTTGGATGTCGACTCTCAACTGTCCCTCCATCTTTTTGCAGGTCGTCCAAGTAGTCTGCACCCAGGCGGGCAGAGATGCATCACGGATTTGGCTATTCTACTATTAGCCCAGTCTAATTACCCCAAAAACTAAGCGTTTGCCTTAACTAATTCGGATGTTTTTGATTCTTTTTTTATGTTGTTCAGTGATGTTCAGGAAAGGTTGCATCAAAAGTCCGGATGAATAGGAGGTGAGCTTAAGTCAGGATTTTCAAAAAACCAAAAAAAAATAGGCCTTCTTTTTATTTTTTCAAAAAATATCGAAAACACTTTGCCCAACCGAAAAAAACTCTAAGACAAAGTAAAAGAATACTAAAAAAATCTATAAAATTGACTTTAAAATTGAAAACTTTTTTAGTATCTCTTATAGTTTTCGAAATAATCTCATTTGAAAAATCACATATTTTACTGATTTTCTCCTGTCAACATCTTTTGTCTCGGAAACGGGCTTATACCTCGTGAACCGTACCTCGCACGATAAAAATGCTAATTACTAAAATTGTAGAACATTAAATTTACTACAAAATCAGTATATTGCGTTTTTTTTAAAGTGCAAAAATTCATAGTTATAGTTAAAAAATGTGTGTGTGTGCAAATAAAATGCTCTGCACAGAAAACGAATATAGGATGCGAGTGTGTCTGGATGTAGAAGTCGAGGATGCCCGAGAAAGACATGGCATGATCAAGTACAACAAATACTTGAAAGTGGTCATGTGAAAGTCGGAATAATCAACGTGCGTGCATGAGAAGATGAATGATTGTGGAAGAAGCAAGGGAAGTGTGCCAGGACAGAGTAGTTTGCGTTCTATCCTCTCTGCCTACCCTTTCGGAGAAATGGCGCGATAGTGAGTTGGTTAATGATGATACTACTATCTTTTTTAAACAAAAAAATCGATAAAGCCTGTTTAGATATAGATTACCATACAGCCATACATTTTTTTTGCACGTATTTCAAAGGATAGTATGCAGGTGTTACCATCACAAAATGACTAACAATTACTATCGTTTTGATTGTCACCCGATACCTATCTATTCTTCATTTTAACCCGTCATTCTGTATCTTATAGTACCGAACTTCACACAGTAAAACTATTGTATGTTATATGACCCGCCATTCAAGAAATCAACCGGCTAAATTCAATCGATTCGCTAAAAGGGTTGAATGTATTCATTATCAATTTGTTGCTTTTACGACCGCCATTTTCTGTCACTTGGAAGGGGTCGAAACGACAGGCGGGTTGCAGACATTACCTCGCACAAATTCAACCCCTTGCAAAAATGTAGAGAAATCAACTGAGAACGTTTAATGACAATTTGAGAATATTATGTCATATTAAGAGGTGATGATTCGATTTATGTCTTATTGTATGCGCTTTCGTTTCAACCGTTAAATCGCGTAAAAATTGTAAAGGGTTTATGCACTTAAAACTGTAATAAAAATAACATGGGAAAATATGAAATACCTACATTTTATTTGAATGAGCGTTTTTAACTTGTGTCTATTACATAAATGTATCGTTATTTTCTTGTAGAGATTTGCAAATTCTGAAAAAATTTGGTCACTCATATTATAACGAATTTGTTCTTTAACTCGAAGTAATAAAAAAGCTTTTTAAACCTGTAAATTGTGTACGAGAATAATAATGCTGTGTAATTCTGTAATTGATGTGCAATATAACCATGTATGTAATTATTATGATAAAATGTAAAATGTAAGATATTGTCACATTGTAGAGTTACCTGTAATTAAATAAATAAATATCGAAGTTCCTGGTTGTTTTACCAGCATAAAATGGACAAGAATATTATAAAATGTGTTTTAGTTAACTAACTAACTAACTAACCATCACGCCATTTCCCCGTAGGGGTAGGCAGAGAGGATAGTTTTGCATTCCTGCAAATTCCTCATCTTTGCGCCCCCACGGAAAAACCGGCTTTATGGGTTGCGAGCCTGATCGAAGCTTAGTTAGTTTATTTTTATTTATCTTATGCTTATTGCTTAGTACATTTTGAACTTGTATATAAATTAACGGTCTTATATTCGATGGGAGGAGAGTTGTTCAAATGTTTTTTTTTTACAAATTGATATCATAATAAAAAGCAAATTTTATAAAATACCTTCATTAAAAAAGAGCGTTAACCTATTTTCTAACATATTCAGAATTACATTAAATATTAAAGTCATTACTTAGTTCCTTAGTGCATAGTAATTTTAAGCGCATCTGATTACCGGAGCTTTTTTACTGCGACCATCAAGCTGCAGTTTGTAATAAACCAACTTCTTGCATCCCTTGTTCACGGCTACGCTTGGACCAAGAAAGATTTATCTTCAGTTAGAAACAAAATAATAGCCCTATCAACCAAATAAATGAATACCGTCAAAGTGAATATCAAAATGACAAATGGAGGTCGTTTAATCAGCAGAAGAATAGGACCAAGGGGTGACTTGACTTGTATTCACTCACCATTCACCATTCTCCATACACTCCAAATGCTAATGAAATTATCATTGGTATATCTTCCTTTCAATATATTCATATCAAATGCATTAGAGACAGTAGACATTGCACCCCAAAATATTCAAGGTTTAAGTTATGTGGGTTATTTTTCAAGTGTCGACACGATATCGTATAGAGAATTCGTCTACGTAGGTTAATACTTAATACATATTTATATACGTGCCAAGGAACAAAGAAGTAGGTTTATAAAATTAAATGATAAATAAGTTATTCGTTGGTTTTTGAAATATATGTGTGAAATTGCCGATGCAATTAATAACTACTTGATGACCGTTACAAAAAACATTACGAAACGGTACGTATGTTTTCAATGCAAGTTATTCCAAGCATTTATTAGAGTATCTGTGAAACTAGACTATTATAAATTTAAATTGCAGTTTGATGGAATATTATTTGATTTATTTATTCTCTTGGTTCTTCAACAAAAAATGCAGTAAAATATACATACATAATTTTAACACAAAGCACATTCACATCTTATACATTTGATTTGTAATAATTAACAAATGAAATGCTAAGGCTTAGTTGGAAGATATTGCTTAAAAGCAATAAGCCTGCCCTTGTACTCTTGCGATGTAATTGTACATGAAGTTTTAAATAAATAAATAAATGAGATGAAAGTACTAAGAAATTATTTAAAAAATACGAGTAGGTATGTAGATGTGGGTACTAAATTGTAGTTCAAAGAGCTTAAATTAACATTTTTAAAAGCAAAGAACTGTTTTATTGATTCGCTTGTTATTCTTTGTGTAGAAAATTAAACATAAAAACATTGCAATTTTTCTAACTCTTATAAGTGTAAAAAAAGGTTGGTTGTAATTGTAATTTGCCAAACAGTTTTAGATTGCATTAAAGGCATTTCAGTAAATTGGTTTTTAAATAAAAGTCTTGCTATTTTACTAAGCATTTTTCGTGATTTCGTATTCTTATGGGCGTCTTGAGAATACTTAAATTTGCTGTTTTGCGCTAAACAAAAAACGATCTTATGGCAATAATGAATATTTATATACAAGGACACATACATTAAATTATAGTACACAAGAAATCCTAGTTTTGCGTGTAGATAAGTGTATAAAACGAGACTCTAAGTGTACTGAAATATACAATAATTACTCTTAATTTTTTTCCGAGGATTATTATTACCATAGTTCAATCATTTTAAAAGAAGCCACTGTGTACAAAATCACTAGTTCTCCAGTTTTCGTTTACCCTTAAAATTTAATTTTATTGCTTCGTTGGCTAATTATTAGTCAGAAATCGGGGACAATTGTCAATAATGTTCTCCAAGTTTTTATCTTTTATATTCTAACATTATCCCCCGAAGTGCAATTAATGCAACCACTCCGTACAAACATCTTTATATTGACTGTTCAAAAGTGGTAAAACGGTGAAGTATAAGAAGATATATGTAGGTAGTTACCTACCTGCTGGAAAGCTGATGATATATCTTCAGTCTTAACAACAGTCAATCAAAATCGTTGAAGATTCAGGGGCAACAATTTTTATGCGTAGAAAAATTCTACAGAATGAAAAACTGGTATATTACACTCGTACCTCCCTTCACTTTATTTTACATCATTCAATTGTTTTTTTTACATACGCGTTAAGCTTCCATACGTAGGTACATATTTACATAGTATTCGCAACATTGTCCGTATGACGAAATACACTATTATAGGGTACAATTCAAGCTTTGTGTAATAATTTAAGTATCCGTAATAAACTACAAAGTTGGATTGAAGATGTCCAGTTTATATACGCAGGTGTTGGTCATTACTCCAGCATCCAAAGGACCCCAGATTAATGATGATGCTTCTCAGAGGACTGTCGTCAAAGTTCATACAAAACACCCCGTTTTATTTCCCCTTGTCCCAAAACGTACGAGAATTGCTACCTGGTCACACTTGTTTGAGAATGGCCACATTTAGTGACAGTATATGAAAATCATACGCCATTAAGAGTTGTTATAATAGGACGAGATAATTTATTTTTATTAACTTCCTTATATTGTGGATTCTAGATCTATCATCTATCCTAAACTGGTATGAGAAATGACTGACTACTTAGGTACTATCTTTTTTTCAAATGAACAGGCCTGAAGGTACCTACTCAATATAAGTACCTACCTATTTGGACAGTGCTGCCAATGTTGATACATAGTGTCCGGAATTGAATTAAAAAATAATATTAATCTAGGCAAAATGATTAATATAATACATGGATTTGAGTGTGATTTTTATCATAATATTATGTGCGCCATAATGACACGTAAACGAATGGAGGCTGCTGAAAATGCAGTGCCCTATGCACCATCAGGTGCGGATAAGGGAAAAGTCATCATCGTCATCACCATCATACCATATCCGCTCCCTATGTGGAGCATATGGATTCCACAAAGTGTGTGGAAGGGAAAAGTAAGGACCTTCATTTGCTAGCGCAAATAAACTTAATGAATTCCTACCTATTTTTGGCATATTTAATTTCATATATCAAAAATGTTGTCGCTTAAAATAAAAACCGAGACAATCACTGCCAAACTATGTTTACCTATCTATGTTTTCGTATCTATGAAAATCAGGCTAAACTCGCAAAAAACTTTCAATAAAAGCACCGAACATTTTAATCGCATACGATTGTTATTTATAAATTTAAATATGATAATAACATGCATTACATAAAATAATATAATTTCCACCGTTTACCTTTTAATAGGACTATAAACTATGTTGGCGTAAATAAATAATTAACAACCGAACAGATCAAACGTTTATTCGCATACCTTCTCTACACAACATTAATTTTGAAATTCTTATTACAAAAGTTCATTTACATATTGAATCCATACACATTTCACTATTTTTAACAATTCAAATTTTGTAAAGGGGGGTAGAATCTATCGTCCATGCGCTCAGTAGCTGCAAGACAAGAATCTATCTCCCTACAAAGTTATATCTGTTTACACATAATCCATCATTATAATCTAAGTATGTATTGACTTTAAATTTTTTTTTTTATATCATGTACTAAAATCTGTTTAAACTGTAGTAGGCTAGAAAAAATCCCAATCGTCCATGCGCTTGGTAGCTGCAAGGTGTTGTGATCTAGTCACTTTATTGTACAGCGCTCTTGAGGCGATTTCTCGCAAAAATAGCGCTTAATAAATCATCCACAAATAAATAAATAGCTTTATGTAAACTCAGCGTAATGAAAAAAATAATACATAGATATACAATGGTACCAAGATGTTAATAGTTGACAAAAAAATAAGTAGAAAAATGACAAAGATTTTTAATTTGTCGCATTTTGAGTACCTACACTATCCCTATCCATGATCAAATTCTCACAAAACTTGTCAAGTTTTTGCGATATTCCGAAAAAAGCATTGCTTTTTATGCTCAATGTTCAGACATAATCAAATTAAGATGCCCGAACACGCACGGAGAAACACGCTCCGTGAAAGATTATCAGTAGATAAACGACTGAATTATTTTATCGACAATTCTCATAACTCAGTTAGCTACCCGAAGGAAAATGACCATAACTTCTCAAACGTTGATCAAAAAGTTGATAAAAAATAAGATTTTGCCGGAATTATGAAACTACGTTTTTTGATTGTTTGATATGGCATTTATTTTGTAGAACTCCATGATATGAACGATTTCAAAAAACGATTTTTTTGGTTCTACGTGATTTTATTATCGAGTTAGTGACAGTTTGATAATGCCCTTACAAGGCGAAATAATTGTCACTAACTTGATAATAAAATCACGTAGAGCCCAAAAAAATCGTTTTTTGATTTTAACATAAGATACGTTTTTTGACTTGTATAATAATAATATAATATAATAATAATAAAAAATCTTTATTGAAGGTAAGGAAATATACATTTTACATTCAATTGGCGGACTTATAGCTTCTAGCTATTTCTTCCAGTATAAATAATTTGTATAAAATTTTGTAAAAAAATCAAGATCATAAGAGATGGTTTTTGCGGCCTGCCTTTACAGTTTAATGGAATAGGCATGTAAAACAAAATGTCTTAAAACGCATCGGTGCCATCATCCGTTTATAAATAAGATAATCAATAAGCGAGATACAATAATTTGAATTTAGATTTTTGAAAAAATTTTCTATGGGGCAGGTCAGCCCTGAAGATAACACTGCAATGTGCTCTAAAACGTCAGCAACACAAATCCCAAAAACACGGCATAATAACCCAGAAAACATAATCTGCACTTTTTTAAAGATGGTAGTACTATCACTGACATTATGTGTGTAAAATTTCATGTCGATGTCGCATTTATCGATTGCGCACGTGTTTTGTGAAGAGCAAAAAGTTAATTTAGCGATTTTTACAATGTCTGATTTTGTTTCTGGCTATTCCTTTAGCTCAAGAGACCGCTCCGGGGACATCGCTTTGATATGATTGAGGAATTGAGGTGATAAGAACCAAATAGCTGCCCGCTAATCGACTTCAACAATAATTGTCTCGAGGATTGGAAAAAACGTTGGTATAAGTATGTTGTATCTGGATGGGAGTACTTTGAAGGCGATGAAATAGATTTCGAAGAATAAATAAAGATTTTAAAAGTTATAAATACTTTCACCGTATTTTTTTATCACAGCAGTATGTGCGATTTATAGAGTTTTGAAAAAAAGTCGGTTTACGGACGATAATTTTATGATGATAACTGGTTTGGCCATCATTGATACTCTCTGGTATAGGTAGTAGTTCGAATTCCTCCCAAATGTATGCCTAGTATTCCGTTTTTGTCACCTGTTTTCCAACTAAAATTGAGTCTCGAATATTCGCTCAGCGCAGCAACATTGACCTCGCAACATCCGTCCTTCTCGTGAACCTGATCTTCCTTCGTTCTATCCACCAAAAATACCCTTGTGATACTCGCCATCTATCTCCAAGCTTCCCAGATTCCAACTCCCGAAACCCCTCGACCAAAAGTGAGTAAAGTGTGCTGTGATTTGTGTCCCGCCGCGCCAGTTCGACGTGGTGTTCCAGGGTATTCCAGGATACTTCGCCCTTCCTGGTGGTCCTTCATCGTCACTTCCCGCCCCTGTTGAGTCCAGCTCTGGTAAATCCTTCCATATTCCGATCCTCGTTCAGACGAAGTTACCAGAGAGTCTCATCGTGGCGGATGCAATAACGTCATAAGAAAACATTGATGAAAAATAGCAAACTTTTATGAATTGAATTGAATTATTATATAATGTTTAACGTAAATTTCCCCTGAAAATATTTAACCATGAGCAATTACGTGGGTCAGTCTTGCTACCTGCTGTGATGGGAAATTAAAATGTCCTTTTAAAGGATCGGTCTGGTACTACCGAAAACATATTTACTTGGTCTGGAAGTGCACAATTTGGTGATTTCATTTCATTTTGGTGATGACAATTTCACTTTCACTTTGTTGCTTGTGTGCTGCTGCTGTCTCCCTTCTACTCGGACGCATCGGCCGATGGAGTGGAAGAGAGATAGATGCGTCACAAACCGAACGCTTAGGCCGATCGTGCCTCTCTATCGCTTGTTCCGCGCTCTCGCGGAACGTGACAATGAGTCATGCTTTTTCGTGTGCGCAGCCGGCGTTCATCGATTTATAAGACGTTATCACGTCAAAAAAATAAAGCAACGAAGTGGGTACCTATGTACCTAGTTAGCTATAAATAATTATGTATAACGTGGAATATAAAACAAGCTTACGTAAATAATTAAAGTCTCGAAATACACTCTTTATGCAAAGTCTTGTTAAAAACACTAATTATTATACAGTATAGTTTTTTTTCGGTTTGGGGAACACTGTTACAACAACCCCAGTTTGATTTAGAAAAAACCCAAACTTGCACGGTGTTGGCAGAGCGATTGAGCGTGGTAGTGTTTTGATGGTTCCAAATTCGGGTCATTACCACTTCATCCTCAATACCAACCCTTGTCTGGGGTAGGGCTGGGGGACCCAGGCTGATCTTCCACCCGTCTCCCAGGAGGACAATGCAATCAGGAGTAACATATTTCACCGATAGTGTCGAGTTTTGGAATCCATAATTTCTTTGGAATTTAAAAAAATTATATTACCGATCGACGTCGGGTAAATTTCTAACTGAGAATTGCACCGTTGACTTAGAAAAAAACATAAGTAGGAGCCTGGTAGTGTTGATCTACTACGTTGGTAGTGGAAAATTCTAAAATGATATGGTTACTTTTTTTAATTTTTTTTATTTATTTATAAAAAATAACATTACATAGAAAAAAATGAAGAATTTTCTTATAAAAAACACATATTCATTTTATTCTTATACGCACTGACATCGCTTAGATCACAAAATAAACCCAATACATACAAAAAACAGAACCAATCCAATGAAAACATAAAACCTAAAGAAACAATAAAGTGAATTATTACAGTAACAGCAAAACCATATATTATATCGATGCAAGTAGAAAAGGTATTATTCAAAATACTTAATAAAATAATATATCTTCAAATCAGAGGTCCTGTTTCGATAGTTAGATACAAGGATCTTAAACACGTCAGGTAACAAATTAAATTCGGAAAATGCCATGTATTTTAGAGATCTTGTACCAAATTTCGTTGTATTTGCAGGTTCTTAATGTATTTTGATGCGTGAACGAAAGTTGTGCTGATGAACGTCTCTATCAAAAGTGGTCTCGATTTTTGTTTTATTAACAAAAAGTCTTTTGCTAGGCGACGCTAGGTAAATTTCGAATACTACCTTGTAACTATTGTAGTATTTGAGAATGGTACCCTATTAAAACATTTAGCATGAGCGTCGTAATGTGTCTGATATCCATATGTACCAATTTTCAGAACTTTTATAATAAAACCGGGTTGTAGTCCTTTGTAAACGCTTAGATATCTCTATTCACTTCCAGATTCCTCGTCTCTGTGGAAATATCAGTTCTAAATAATCGTAAACAAAAACGTGGGAAATATATTTTGTCTATTAGATTTTGGTGGTAATAAATTTCGTATAAATACCGTCCAGTTGATATTTAATTGACACAGATCGATCAAAGTTATAATAGCTGGTAAAGTTAAAATAATCTCACATAAATTTAAATATTAACCTAAGGTTACTGCTTAATTTAAGTACGTTATTACAAAAGTTTACATAGGTCAGTCAAAAAGCTCATTCAGCGGTCGTTACACCAAATTCATCTCGTGTTTATTACACGCCCATTAATTAATTTTCAACAAAGAGAGTAAAAACATATTAATTATTAAGAAAATAAATGTAAATACATTTTGAAATCTAGATATTGTATTGTGGGGAGAGGGTCGCATTGCATCAGTAGGTAGTAGAGGTATGATGAAAGGATGAATGCATTGTCATATTGCACCCCTAGAATTGTTGGGTACGTAGTTCTACCCTCGAGGCAGCATCTTTATTTTGTAGTGAGAGATTTGACACGACCCTGCACGTATCATTTATAACTCTTTTGTCTTGCAACGATTATATCGTTTCCCATAAAGCACCTATGGGATATATTTATTGTGTGTAAACACGTTGCATTTAACGCATATTCAACTCTTACATTGTAGTTTATGGACTCCATTTATTAAGGCACTTAAAAGTCATCCGGCGGACATTGACTGACCAGTATGTAAATCTGATATGAAAAATCGACGTGGCGAATTGAATTGAAAGAAAACAAGTGTGACAATTGATACTGGAGACAGTTTCTCTGTATCTCTCTCACCTCTTAGTAAGTCGTAAGTTGTGAGTCTGATGTTGATTGATGATGAGTGATTGTCTGCAAGGAGGCACAATTCGACATGAATATATTTCGTCAGCAGATATCAACCCATTGACAGTATCACGTGTACTGTTTTGTTCAATTCAAACAAGTTTTCTTGTCTGTTTGTTTTTCCGACTTCTCAAAATGGTGGAATCATTAATCTTAAGAGATGAACAAAGGTGACAGAGATTGCTTCCAAACGATTTACTTTTCTGATGAATTTTGTAATGAATCTGTAACGTAATATTTCGTCTATATTGCGATTCCGATTGCACAAAGAACAACAAAGGTATATTTCAGTAAATGTTCCTATAGTCTTAGCAACACATACCTAATGAGTTGTAAAATAAAAGATGGTTTATAACATTAAACTAATAACTCTTTAGGTACATTAGAAACACAAGTTGCTTTTAAAAAATCGTCTTCAAACACTCAGCCTAGGGCCCTTGGAGATAACTTTTGTAATGTAACATATAACATTCAAAAACGACAAACTTTATACTAATCTATAATAGTAGGTATCTTCGTATAAAATTATGAACGCTATGAATTATATTAACTAACTAACTAACTATCACGCCATTTCCCCGAAGGGGTAGGCAGTGAGGATAGAACGCCACAGCACTCTGTCTTGGCATACTTCTCTTGCTTCCTCCACATTCATACATCTTCTCATGCACGCACGTCGATTGTTCCGACTTCTTACATGCCCACTTTCGAGCACTTGTTTTACCTGATCATGCCATGTCTTTCTCGGCCTTCCTCGACTTCTACATCCAGAGACAGTAGCATCATGTATTTTTTTAGCCGTTCTTTCATCATCCATTCGCTCTACATGACCGAACCAACGTAAAAGACCTTTCTTAATTTTGTCGATAATGCTTAATTTTACTTACAGTTCTGAACAAAGAATCTACGTATTCCTAAAACATAAAAGTGTATTTTTTAAAATTGGCATTAAATAAAAATTTTCTCTTATACTAAGGAAATAATCACAAAACCTTGAGACCGAGTAGATATTTGCTAGTTTATTTTATATTTTGTCCTTCCCTACGGCACAATAGAGAGAAATTAATGACAACATTATATAAGCAATGAACATTTAACTAATGTTTCAAAGATCATCATTTCTGGTCAGAAAAAAAATATAACAATGTAAACGCGATTCTTAAAATACGTACATAATAAATCATTATCATTTTCTTGATGCAAGTTCCGACATCATTATTTTAATAAATCGAAATGACTTTGAAACCCAGGAAGAAGGAAGTCGAAATAAAATAATAATAGAATATTATTTTTATTGTGTTTCGGTAAATAATTACATATTTAAAGAAGTAAGAACATAATAACATATGATAGCGTTAAAAAATATTATTGCACAAGTCAGAAGGTACTAGTGATTAGAGTTTATGTACAAACGGTTTTTTAATGAATCACTGATGGCAATGATTTCAAAAGATTATAATAACATAATTATAATCATGATTAGAATTTCGAATGATAGACGGAAGTAAACGAAATCATTATGTGGTAGTTGAAAATGACACTACTGATTTGGTACCAACAATAAATAAGGTATTTAAAAAAAAAAAAAAAAAAACGTTTTAAACGCTATAATTTTACGTTTTAATTATGAATGCACTTTACTCTTTATACATTATACACTACAAATACTAAAATCGGCGACCAAAAATTAGGTAATTACTGTGCCCATATATTATTGTAGCCCAGTTTGCCTCGTGTCGTAAAGATTAGCGCATTGCTCTACGATGCTGACACCAAAGCGTAAGGCTGATAATCTTACCCTCATGTAACAAATTATTAAGATTTACTGTACTTGGTACATAGGGTACTTATGTACCAAGTACGGTGAGGTTAAGGGAAAGAAAGTACAAACAAGCCATAAAACAATTTTTTTTAATGGAAAATTATTTAGTCAATCTATTTTATCCCCATAAACAATATTCTTTTTCATATGTGATATCCATGACCATATGACCAAGTTGCACAGAGAAGCATGAAGAGAATTAGGCTTGGAATAACATTAACGATTGGATCCGACGCCAGACAAAAGTCTGCGACGTGGTGGAGCGACTTGCTTGGTTAAAGTGGAAATGGGCCGGTCACATAGCCAGAATGACGGACGACAGATGGACGAAACGCGTTCTGTGTGGAGACCGAGAAACCAGAAGCCTCAAGGACGTCCACGATAAGATGGGTGGACGACATCAGGAAGTCTGCTGGAAGGCAGTGGATGGGGGCGGCGCGGGATCGGAAGGAGTGGAGACGGCAGGGGGAGGCCTATGTCCAGCAGTGGACCTCAACGGGCTGAAGTAATGATGATGATGATATGATATATTCGAAAGGCACTAAGCGTCACACTAATAATCTATATTTCATATAATAAATATTTAAGATTACCTGCATTTGATGTAACAATGCAGCGCCCTATGCACCATGAAGTTCGGATAAGGGAAAGAAAAGAAGGAATTTATTTGATTTGACTTAATCATGTACGGAAAAAGTGTTAAACGCTTTTTATCAGCGATTTTTTCTCCTTATACGGCATAAACGCGTAAAGGTATTCATGCACCAATTTAAATATAGAATAAAGGTAATCCAAGATGGCCGCCGATGATTGCGCGGGAAAATGACGTCGTCAGGGGTGTTGGTATCATTTTCCTTTGCAAATATTATGTCGCTTGGTAATTTATTTCTTTCCACAGCGCACCGTCGATATCTTTATTGGTTTGACTTTATTATAATAAATGCGATTGTTTTTGAAAATAATTCTGTTTTTTTTTGTGATTTTTTTTTTTATTATCCGCTTCGTGGTGTAGTGGTAGTAGCCATGCGTGGGGTCGCTGGTTCGATTCCCGATGGAGGAGAATATGAAATATTTATTTTTCACAATAAAAATGTTTCATGTGTAATACCTTGTACTGGCTCTGAAGCGTAATACTTGCCTTCATGTCAGAAAAATGATACAGATGCACTGCTAATTATTATGTTCTAATTCAGTGCCCTATGCACCATTAAGCTCTGACAAGAGAAAGCAGTAGTAGTGCATTAAAAATTTATCATTTTTGCATATATTTTAAACTATTCAATAACAATAAAAGCAATCCTAAATCCATGAAAATCTACTAACTTTAATTATTATGTTGTTTTACTTACAAAATAAGCGAACAAAGTACCAAATCTTATTCAAAACTTCACAAGTATATTTTTTAAAAAGAGCATTTTCCATAGGAAGCCATGCGTTTCTAAAAAAAGTGTAACTGTGCATGTTTTGAATTATTTTGATGAGCGTAAATAAATATAATAAAATTCCTAACGACAAATGTAATGCATAAGAAATTCAGACGCAAAAAAACTGGTTTTAAGAACAATAATTTAAATTATTCCTCTTTTCATCGATATTATTTCATATACCTACTTTTTGAAAATATAATCAACTTGATATTTACAACATTTTGAGTTTGTTCAAATACTTGTACACAAATCAGGATTTATCCCATGATGGAAGTAGGTATATATTTGATTCTTATATCTCTACAGAGATGAAGTGGAATTTTTTCAAATTCGGGTTTATGGATATTCAAGCATAACGCACAAGTGGATGGTTTTCAACATTTGTAACATACATATAAGCAAAATCACAAATGTTACCTGGTGTGGATATTCGCTAAATAAGCGGAATGGGAAATGTCGTAGTACGTCAAGTGGCCACTTAACCCCAGCCAATGACAGGTCATAGGCCTGTAAACGCCTGAATATTTATATTTTCGAATTTCAAAAAAATTCGTTTCATCTCTGTAGATACAAAAATCAAATAACTTGTTATTTATTTTGAATAAGTTATGGAAATATTTTATTCACATTCTTTAAGCCTTAAAAACGTCCTCTCTTCTTAATAATTCCTCACTTTTGCCCTAGTTTCATCAGAAAGATAAAAACATGCGTAGCGATGCGGTTACACAAAGGAAGTTGAAAAGTAGAAGGAGAGAAGGGGGATGAAGAAAATTGTATCTTTTTTCTTATAAATATTACGGGCATATATTAATTTATATTTTTAATCATGAGAGCAATCGAAGTTATGAAACGTGAAAAAACTGATTGATTTTTTCCAGTATACATTTAAAAACAGTTCTATTTGATTTTTAAAGTTAAAATATATTCTTTTTTATTTCTCGTGTTTTAGGTTAAAAAAAACCTCAAAATTGATACTTTTTTATAGATAATCATAGATTTTTAATATTATAATTGTTACTATTTATACATGTAGTAACAAAACTCACAGTACAACCCGAAAACTGGTGAATCTACATTATATTTGGAGTCTAATGTGCAATTTGATTTTTTTAATCTGAGCTTGAACAATTTGTTTTTTCTTCTCATAAAAGCTTTCATTAGTAGCTCAGATTAAGTATAAATTTCACAAATCCTTATTAAAATGCGATTTTTTATTTTGTTTTATTTATAAATTACTATTAATTTGACTATATTTATATTTTATAACAATTTTAATAAAAATTTACTTGGTACTTAATTTTCTCGACAACTATGAGTCACCATGGGTATAGATTCACTATTTTTCCGCTTGTACGTCGAGTTTTGTTTGTTACCCATGTATACTTAGTTTCAATTGCAAAAATATTTGGCATTCAAAGATTGATTAATTTTACTTATGATAAGTACTTTATTACTTAACGCAACTTAAGATTTAAACAGAAATAAAATAGATACATGTATCTACCGGTCATAGTGGTAGTCATAGTTTAGTCACTGTAGTCTATGGTAATTTTCGTTACATGAATTTCAAATTTGAATTTTAAATAATATAATCTGCTCTCTAACACTTCAAAAACATTGAATTCATTTGTCAAAACTTTTCTCAAGCCTTCATATTGAGCCAGATGAAAAATAAAAGAATTCCGTTGATATCTGAATACAATAAAATAAAATTCATTGAATGAATTAAAGAGATTAAAAACATCTAGTTTTGTTAAATGGCTTAAGTGTCTGGTTGTGAGAATGATATGAATACCTTGTTGGATTTATATAAATATCTGGTTTTCCCCATTGAAGCAAACAAACGATTAAACAAAGTCTAGTTCACCTTCCCACAAACAATTAATCTTCCCTAAACCCAGGCCGTTATTCTGTAGATATTGAAGTGCGCTCACCCCTTAAATTGTTATATCATTTGGAAATCCAAATAGTAAATATTTAACTGTAGTATTTTAAATATCTTTGTTTTTCATTAAGTTGAAACAATGATACGCACATATGAAATATGTGCGTATCTGGAACTCTATGCTGGATTGAACGTCGTATGCAACAGTTTGGAATGGCGAGTGATCTGTGGTACTAAATCACTCGTCATTTCGAAGCATGCTACTTTTAGTCCAGCATAGGGCCCCTGGATTCAATAAAATCCATTGGGTGGCAAGGGTAGTAGAGCGATTTAATTAATGTCGACTTATGACAGTAATTATAATAATAATATGTTTTTTTTTTCTCGTATAATAATACTGTCGTCTGATGGTTTTCAATAAAATACTACAGTAATTAGGTTTTACGGTGAGTAATGCAACTATGACACGTTTAGCATGGTTGGTGTACTATAACTACCTAGTATATCACAGAATTACCTCTAATTACACTATACATAATTAGGTAAGTAGGCTATTGATTGGAAATATTCTGATTTTAGCTCTTGTATAATATAATAGTATGGATGTGTTGATTCCCATTTAAAAAAAACGAAATATCAGATATATATGTGTAATCACTTTAAAATTAGGGATGCGTAAATGCTAGAAAATATATAAAACCTTTACTTAAAATATAATTGATTTATCTACTTTGTCGCACAAAATATATTTGTTTTATCTATTTAAGGGACAAAGAGTAGTAATTTGGAACTTGTTTGCCCAAAACTGGTTTTATTAATACGTGATTAGGTGCTGAAAACCACATTCCCTTATATCTCTAGGGCTCTCAAGGGCCGCATTAGGGAATTCGATTTGTCATTATGAAATAGTTATTTATAGATTAAAAATTTAAAAATGTTTATAGGTCTAGTTTAATCAGGTCTGGTTTAATAAAGTATTGGTTCTTAACAAAATCTTGGAATTGAGTTAAAAGCTGAACTCAATGAAGTCGAATGTTTTTATTTTCACTAGACAATATTTTAACGCTAGGACAAAGGTAAGGTATTATACAAATTTCCTTGAGTAAAAATTGTGTCAACTTTACAACTTTTCAATAAAAGTATAAGAATAAAATCAACTCATTTTCAAGAATTAAATATTATTGTATACAAGCCTTTTGTGGTTAAAAACACTACGACATACATTTTTAAGATGAAGATAAATTTATCTGAGATATTGATGACATGAAATTACTTTCTTTTTTTAAAAAAAAAAAACATATGAGCTCTTATGATATACTCAAATATTTCAATTTCAGGCTGCTTTCAAATAGTCGGAAATAGCTGTGACAGAAAGCAGGAAACAAGTTGTGCTAGAGTGGGATTCGAGCCTAGAGATTCTAATCCGGAATACTCGAATCTACCACTAGACCACAACCCGGTTCAAAGAACCAAAAAGGAATGATAATTTATTTATCTTAAATTTTGTGTTAATGAAACTGTACTATCATCCTTACACGAGTAAAATATTTTATTTGATTTATTTTATCTTAATATTATCCACGCCCAAAGAGCTTTTAAATAGCATAATTCATATATTGTATTTTATAAGAAAAATAATAAAAAATAGGTAGCAAGACATTTTGGTATATAACATATTCAATATTTATAATTATAGTCAGTATTTATTTGTAATGTTATGGTATGGAATGCAAAGTATTGAAAATCCATCATTATTGGTATTCGGAACAAATGAAATTCATTCCATATATTTTTATTTTTATTTTTTCATGTTAAGTTCGGTCCTGTATTAAATGTTGTTTCACACACAAAAATTATGCACAAAGTGGACTCTGGTAGTAAAAATTGTCATCGCTGATGTTCATTTACTCGAATTGTCACGTTCTCAGTCCGGTACTGAACTTTACCGGTTTACCAATAAAATCATCGCCGTCATGATGGGAATTAAACGGTTCGTATTTCTCAGAAGTATCATTGGAATCGTCACCGAAGATTTCCGGTTTGCCGGCATTTTGTTTATTCGTCATCGTGACGATTGTGATGAATCACTCATCGACATAATCGATTTCTAAACCGATTTACCCTTGCTGCTTTAATGCGATTAAAAATTCTAGTTTTTTACTTCTTAGATTTTGAAATATATAGATACAGAAATCTACTTTATGTACATGAAAAATTCAAACGAACTATATTGCTTTACTATTAATTTAAAAAAATGATAATCATCATAGATTGTCGTGTCCCACGACTAAATCAATAAGCCGTACCAAATAAAATAATATCGGTTTGATAACTAATAACGCGGTCAAGCTGTCGCGATCTCCCCCAGCCAATCGCGACGCTCGGTTTCGTTTACTTTTAACAAACTAACTCGCTAAAACAGGATACAATCCCCCCTCGTCCAGCACCGCCCCAATAACCCCTCACCTGTCACGATTCATACGAAAGTAGCAATGTAACTTTCATTTCAAGGTCCAGCTGTTTCTAAAAATAGATCTGCGTATGCAGGAAGTTACCCCTCCCGACCCCCCCGCCCCGTCTTCCCTTCCGATCTAACTCCGCGCACGGGCTCCGCAGCCCATTAGCGCAAAAACCCTAGCCCGTGAACACGTACGCCTCGGGCAAAGAAGTCCCGCCTCAAGGGCAGCGTAACTTGAAAAGTACCCTATGCACCTAAGCATAGTAGCTTCCGAAAAAAAACCTAATACCTTCCCCCGCCCTGCCGGTAAGCATTTATAAACTTATAACCGTTAATACAGGGACTTGTTATCATAATTAAGATAAGGGAATCCTTGCCCACTGTACTAACCCTGTTTAGTTCTTAGTCATATTTCTACGACATACTTATTACTGTCCTTGTTTTGATCTGGTCCTGTGTTTACCTCATGTTGTGTACTGTATCATTGTAATAAACTTCCACTTAAAGACCACTGCGTTCGCCTCTGTTCTCCTCCCACTGCCAATTACCTGCAAACGGATCCTCGCTCACCTGTCTTTGCACTCCTCAATA
>JAGVSP010003546.1:0-60716 GCA_022494985.1 Micrasema minimum | reverse complement strand
AATTTGTAGTAAATTACCTCAATGTTTGTAGCATTCACTTGCAGTTATTGTACTTGATCATGCCGTGTCTTTCTCGACTTCTACATCCAGAAACACTCGCATCGTAAAATCATTAATCGTTCTTTCGTAATTAAAGTTTGTGGAAAATGAATCTACGATACAGAATCTGGATAAATAAAACAAGTACACCATAAATATAGATAAAACGTTATGAGACATGTTACATAGATAGCTAATTTCCGTAAAACTAATCAGTGGCGTACAAAATACTGATTAGTGGTAAAGGGATTTTGAAATACGTAATTAAATGCTGACCAACCTTCACTCAGCTTTGTGTTTAATACAAGCCAATTTGATTGCATCGAATTAGCACTGGAATTATGGAATATGCTAAACAGAAATAGCAAGCCTTAGTAATAGGTGGTACAGGACCTAACGAATCATATGCCGTATTAGGTTATAATAATTACTACAATGAGGTTTTTTGCATCGGGACCACATTCTTCTAAATATTTTTTTATTTTCACTCATAAACTGTTGAATTCTGCACTGGTATTAACTATTAACTTCTAGCAATACTTAAGACACCGTTTTTTTTTCTTCTTCTTCTTTTTTCGCCACGTTCGCGCCTATGTGGAGCATGTGGCCAGTTCTCTCGCCTCCTCCCACGTCAGGCCCGCATCCATCAGCTCCGCCGAATACATCCGTAGGATGGTCATCGACGGTCTGCCAAGACAGCGGGATCCTGCAGGCGTAAAGAAGAGGCAGCTCGGGTTCAGGCTCTCCCGAGGCATCCGGAGTACATGCCCAAGCCAGGTCCATCGCCGCATCTTCACGACTCCAGTTATTGGAGGTTGCTGCATCCGTTCCCTAACTTCAGCGTTGGTTATGAAGTCGAACCACCTAATGCCTAGAATCCTTCTCAGACACTTATTCTCAAAGCTCAACAAGCGAGCATTCTGAGCTTTTGTGAGGTGCCGGGATTCGCATCCATAAAGGAGCACCGGCACAATACAGGAATTAAGGAGTCGGCATTTTGTTTTGACCGAGTATAAACTGGAATTCCAGACAGCACGCATCGTGTTGAAGGTTGCTCCAGCAATACCTAGACCGATTGCGAGTTCCTTGTGCGTGCTGCCATCTTCAGTTATATGAACACCTAAGTATCTGAAGCTGTCAACCTTTTCGATCCTCTGCCCATTGTTGTAAAGGGGATAGTCAGGATCAGGATCATTTTTTAGGAAAGTTTTATATTAAATTTAAAAGTAATGAGATTCGAAACCACAAACATAAAAAAAAAGTTACGTTTGTAATGTAATACTGAAAGTCTGTCTTTCAGTATTTGGAAACAATAATTTTTAATTTTCACTTTACTTCTTTATTTTTTAAGGTAATCTTAAAACGATAGTTTGAAATATTAATTTAATTTTAAGAGTATCTACATAAACGTGGCTTTTCTCTTAGTCATACCAGAACTAAACAATCATTTGTCTACTTCATAAAACAATCCGTAATTACAACTGCTACTAATTACCCTAATCCACACTTTATGGTGCATTATATTCTTTCTCCTATGCGGAGTATGTGGACCTAGATCCTAAATCCCTCCAGGAGACCCTATCGCCAGCCAGCTCTCTCGCCTCCTCCCACGTCAGGCCCGCATCCATCAGCTCTGCCGAGTACATCCGTAAGATGGTAATGGTACACAAAATGTAATGTAGGTACATCATATTATGTATCTAACTCGCAACTGTAAGAATATTTGAGACCATATTTAAAAATTATAAAAAAATGCATTTTTTTTTCTTCAACGTTTTTAATTTGGCCAATAATATGACAACACCTCGTGTATTCAGCACATAGCACATCCAAAGTGTGGCGCATTCGCTGTTACCATTTATTAGCAACATTGGATATAATTACCGACATCATTACCTCGAATTGGAATAATTCCGTCCGGTCGGCGGACATAATGGCGCGCTTACACTCTCCACTCGCCGCGATACAAACAACCTGGTCCGATTAGTTCACGAGCTGCCACAGGTGTGTTATCGCATTTCGAATAATGTAGAATCAAATGGCCCCACTCTGAACTGACGTCAAACCATAAGCACATACTTAATATGATAATACATTATTTAATATCTCCAGCTATCTAAAAGTGGCTCTGACTTTTATGGGTTCAATCAAACAGATATCGCTCACAAATAAATGAACATAATTTGTAGAAAAATCAGCTCTGAAGAGAGTGTTACAACAAATTAATAAAAATAAACAATGCCCAATGAGGAATTTCAAAGGACGGGCGCCCTCGAAGAAAGTATATGGAACATGTCTCGTGTTCAAGGATGTGAGCGTATCTCATATTATGTTGAGCTGAATGGGGCTGCAGAGAGACGAAGAACTAGAGAGGAAATGAAAAGATTCAATCGGTCATTCAGATACGAATGCATTCAAAAATATTTATTGTACACCCAGAATAAATAACATGTACTGGTCAAATAAATGTAGAGCAGATAAATTTGCAAACCATTTATGTATTCAATTTTTGGTGACAATTGTTGATACTTAACGCTCTTTAATTAATCAATAAATAAATAAAGCATCAATAACTAAGATATAAAATTTTAAAAATTAATGATTTTTGTTATGATTCTTAAAAAAAAGAATAAGAGAGAGAGAGAGCTGGCTGAACCGTGAACAATCTCTCTAGATGTAATTTGTACAGGTTCAAAAATTTTCTAGTTTATACACTCCCGCCATAGATCTTCAGTAAGAACGTTTGGGTAAGAACTACATACTACTTTTCCCTATACGCACCCAATGGTGCATAGGGCACTGTATTGGTACAATGTGTGCAATGTATCAGCGCGTTTTCTTACCTTCATGTAATAAAATGATCAAGATACACTACCAGTTGCTCAATCACAGATAACTATCGACGTAGTTAAAACCGTGCTAACCACATGCTAACGCTAACGATTTGACCGATCACAATGAGCATACTTTCCATTCCACGTTCGCCGAGCCGAGCATTGCCGAAGCAACGTTCGGAGATGCTCGACACGCGATATCGCGGCCGAACGTCAAGCGCTCGTTTAATAATCCCGATCGATAACTTTTAACGCGTGTTCCATTGTGATCGCGAAAACGTTAAACATCCATAGGTAAGAAATCGTTATCACGTCGCTTATTACCGAGTCGATAGTGATCTGTGATCGAGCAACTGGTAATAATGCCTATATTAAATTAAGGAAAACACATTTTCTCATTAAAATTGCTCTTTAAATCGTACATGAACATATGACTCATCGGCTGTTTAAGGGTTAAGATAAAAAACGAGAACTTTATAGACATTGTTTAATATTGATAATTATGCATATAACAATAAAAAACTTTCATCTGATCATCCTAATTTCATGTAATACAATGATAAAGGTACACTGTACTGGTGTAACTACTACCTATGCAGTGCCCTATTCGCCTATAGTGGATAAGATTGATTGAACGAATAAAAAAATATTAAAAGAAAAAAAAAAACATATAGTCAAAAGAAATGGCTAATGGCTATCCTAGTAAGAAGTGTTTATGGTTCATTTTCAATAATTTAGTTAGTTACATAGTTACATTAACAATTTTAGTGTAAACATAAAGCCGCGTGTCATTATAATGAACAAATACGTTATACAAAGGTAAAGTTGTCCAATACACTAAGAACATAAAAGAATATACTTTTGAACAGATAAAAAAAGGAATTTAAAGGCGCTAAACTCACCAATTCGCTGCATTCCCGCGTAGTTTTCATTAAACGGGTCTTTAGCGGGAAAATATTCTAATTTGTAAAGGAGAAGGGTTAGCCGGGACATTAACATTCTGACCACATTTCTCCTAAACTTAATGACTTTTGCCTTATTTGTATTACCCCCTCCACCCCACCTGGCCACCCCAACCCTAGAGCTAACATCTGGAGTAGAAGACATGAATCTACTTTTATCTGCCTTCCTACTCTCCTCAACCACCCCCCACATTGAAATCAGATAAAACTATTGAATCGTATAGTATTTTTTTCTTATTACGAAAAACACTAAATGACTATTAAGTTTATTTGTTGTATCTTAATAGAATCTCTTAATTCTACTACATATTTTTCGATCTCGTGGTGTTGTGATTAGCGCGTTGGGTTGTAGCCACTAAAAGATAAATAAAATATTAAGTTTCTAATATGAATGAGATGATTAATTAATTTTCACTAACGCCTCTCAGTCAACAAACCAATTAACTTTATATCGAGGACCAGTCGAAATTGAAAAGCTTTGCATTTATCGATGGCGGTATAGACACAACGCCAACGGTCTGATTTTAAATTTGTAGTTACTTTTCACACCGCTAGAGTACAAATATTAATTTTTACTTTATTCATCTACGAATGAAACAATGATTTAAAATGCTTAACACTTTTTCGTGCATTAACAAATAAAGATAGAAAAAATCTCAGTTAAAAGGTGCATTCATCAAATCAATTGAGAGTTGATATAATATAAAAAGCTTTTAATTTCGACTGGTCCCCGATATAAAGTTTGTTGGTTGATTGTAGTTGATTTAGCGGCGTTAGTGTTCATAATTGAGATGGACATTCGTTAAAATCTCGGGATATGTAATTAATTTTTATTCTGAGCTCGTATCATGGTCAGTAGTTATGGTATATTTAAAACTGACATAGATAAGTCGAATATCGAAGCTATGATGAACGGATTTCATAGAGATTGTGTTCATTCTATTGTGTTTGAATGGAAGATAGATTTTATTTATTGTACCAGACTATAATGCTTCAGAAATTTCATTGTATTTCCTCAATATTCATATCCTCTACATCTTTTGTACGTTTTGTCTCTGCACAATCGCTGTTTGAATGGAAATTTTTGTATGCATACCTCAGGAAATATCAGGCCGGATAAAGAATACAGGCATTTTCCCTAAGGAGAGTCGAAGGACTAATAATATACTTTTATCATTTTGAAAGAGTTACAGTGATAATATGTAAATATTTTTAGGTAGTTGTGGCTTTGGGACTCGTTATGAAGGGATGATTCGTACAATTTAAACCATTAAAAATGAGATTAGAAGGGGAAGAGTAACTACCTACTATGTTAAAAAGCAGTAAAATACTATAGGAATTTGAGAATATTTTCAGAAGAATAATTTGAGAAGATAAGATTTTCATTTATTATATTAAATAAAACCCAGTGAACGGAAAGTCTTCATTTTTTGCGTTATTATAAAGTACCCATCCAAATCTTTAAATTTCTTTTTGTTATTAGGGGATGTACAATATCTCTATCATTATCTAATGTTTTAAAATAACAAAATTAAGAAAGGTCTTTTACGATGGTTCGGTCATATGGAGCGAATGAATTATGAAAGAACGGCTAAAAGAACTTACGATGCGAGCGTGTCTGGTTGTAGAAGTCGAGGAGGGCCGAGAAAGACATGACATGATCAAGTACAACAAATAAATAATTGAAAGTGGCCGTGTGAAAAGTCGGAATAATCGACGTGCGTGCATGAGAAGATGTATGAATGTGTGGGAAGCAAGGGAAGTATGCCAGGACAAAGTGGTGTGGCGTTCTATTCTCTCTGCGTACCAATTCGGGGAAATGCCGTGATGGTTTAGTTAGTTAGTTACCTATATAGGGCATACAATTTACATCTCAACAGAGTCGAAATGTTTGGAAGGGGTGATTTGTAATCCAGGCGTTTACAGGGCTTGTGACTTGTCATTGGCTGGGTTAAATGGCCACCAAACTTCTCGTCTTTGTCCATTGTTATTTAATGCATGGCAATCGGTGGAAAAATCCATTTATTGACTTGAAGTCTTCGAACAAGAATTCACTAGAAGGGGCGATTCCATACAAATTTTCTAAAAATATACGTTTCCTAGGGTTAATTTCATAACACCACTTTTTATCAAATTCCACCGTCTTAAGACTCCAGCACTTAGGCCAATACACGAAACGTCAGACGTAGGTGTCTAGTGAAGCCGTAGATGCTTATTGATAACGTAGTGAGTGACGTAGTGGGTCACTAGACACCTCAGACATGGTAGTATATTTCAAGTATAGAATGTCACTTCTCTGAAATTCTTGTTCGAAGCTTCAAATATTTGGAAACACTCAACATTATGTTTATTAAAGGCTTCATCAGATGTAGGTACATATAATACTTTAAAAAAAAACAGTTTTAAATAGACTTGTGGTATTTATCAAGGGTTACTAATTCGCAAATTGTTGAGTAACTAAAAATACCTTTTTATTTTAAACTGTTAAGAATTTTAGCATTTTAATATAAAAACTCAGCTAACGTAAGTTACGGAGTAATGTTTTCAAGAAGTTTGTTTGAAGCTAGACATGCTTAGTGTAGAAATACATATTTTTAGAGATGTGTAAAAAGCACGTCAAGTGTTCGATTTATTTAATTGAAAATTGAATCCACAAAATAATAAAAAATTCTAAGATATTGTTTATTTATTGGAATCGAATCCGGTTGTTACATTCATAAAACAATAAATTGAATTGACCACTGACAGTTTTTAAATTTTTTAAAGTCATTATTTTGTTGCTTTTGCGTATGCCTCCCGAGAGTCTAAACCATGATTGCCAATTTTACAAGGCATCAGGTTCTCGGCGTCCTAGACGTCAGCTGTTGACAATACGTTGGCAGATTGCGTCAGAGCTGCGGGACGTGGACTTGACCTGGGAGGATGCGTGGGAACTGGCGGCCGATCGCTTGGCTTGGAGGCAGTTTGTGGAATCCATATGCTCCACATAGGGAGCGGATATGGTATGATGATGATGATGATGATGATGACTATTTTATTGCAAAGGTTTTCTTTTTCTTTGGTACGCTTTGGTACATCATGTTGATTCCATTTGAAATTATTTATTGATTATATAAAACGTACAAGTCCTTCTTTATACTTAAATCAATGTGCGATAAATCGGAAGAGGTCGCCTAAGTAGGTACTTACCCAAAAAAGGAAAAGTCTTCGAATTACTATTAACATTTTGTTCCGTCAAAAACTTCTACATTCTACATGGAACTTTCTTAAACTTTGAATAATGTTTTAAGTTTGTCCTAACCTTTAGGGGAAGGGGGGCTAACAACTGTTTATTATTATTAATTAAACAAAATAATGCGATCTGGTCTCTTTCTAAACGGGTTCGGTAAACCTAAATGACAGAAAACTTACTTAGGGTTGAGTTATACCGATACAAACTTAAATACAGCATCCCAAGAAAGGCGGAAGTCTAAAAATTCTGAAACTTGCGACTACATCATTATTCATAAATTCCAACTTTTCAGATAAGATGATAGACTCCCCTATAAATTAACATATTTCAGAACAAACTCGTAACTAATTTCATCTTAGTATCGACCTTTAACAGTTTATGGACAGAAACTATAAATAAAAAAATAAAAAATTCAATATCTTAAAATCATACGCATTACTAATCAGATCACTTTCTGAAAATTAAAGGTTACTATTATTTTTGTATAAAACTTAATATTATGTTAGCGTTTTATTACAAATTAGCTAAGTTTTATATTTGATTTTAATATCCCAACAGAGATGTAGTGGATTTTTTTTCAAATGATGGAATATGGGTATTCGAGCGTTTACAGGGCTTATGACCTGTCATTGGATAGGTTAAGTGGCCACCTGACATACTACAACATTCCCCATTCCGCTTATTAGCGAATGTCCACACCAGGTAACATTTTTTATTTTGCTTATATGTTATATGTTGAAAACTATTCACAACGCGTTGCTAACGACATCTATGTATTGATTTTGAAGTTTACTATTTTTAATTTATATTTAGAACGGGAATTTTATATTACAACATTTCCAGATTTGCATTTGTAAGTATTTGAACACACTCAAAATGCTGTAGCAGGGTTTTTTCCAGCGAGGTAATCATTAAGATTTTTTTTTGTGAAAATGAAATAAATAAATAAAATAAATAACATATTCGTTTTCAACGCCAACACATCACAATGTTGGAAATTATAAAATCACTAAATATTTTAAAAAGAGAGTCTTTGAATGTGAGACGTTTTAGACTGCCCATAGTATTGTCGTAGCTATCTATAATATTAGTATCGTAAAAATGATAGTAGTAGTGTAGTCAGTGATGCCTGCCGAAAAAATAAATCTTAGTGATGTCTGCGGAAAAAATAATCTCCATCGATTCTTAAGAGTACCCTACTTACAATATGTGACAGTTCGAAAAGTTTGTTGATAATCATTGTATTGTTATTACATGTAAGAAAGATTAATTTAACAATAAAATCTTAATTTTGTATATCTGGGGTAATACTCGACATTTTAAAGATTTTACAAGGGGCAAAAACATAACAAACATCAGTCTTTCCAGATTCTTTTCAGGCCTCGGTCGGGCGGCTCTGTGGGCCTCCGTAAATTAGGTTTCTGTTTGTTGGGACCGTTTGATTGGGATCATTCTGTTGGTTGGGACTTTTAGCCAATCAACTAAAGGTGGAACAACTAAAAATCGAGACGCGGAGGCGCCGAAAAGCCCCGCAGGGCTAGCATTTAACTGCTAGTATGTATTTAATATTGCTTTACTCTTACTGCTACTTTTTTTTCATGAATATAACGTGTCATTTTTAAATGGACTTGATGTCCGTAAATAAATAAATAAAAAGTAAAATATTTTCCTTTTTTATAAAACAACAGGATTTCGGTGTCCGAACTTCGGGATGTGGTAGGTCCACATTTAGAAGATACAGAAAAACCGTTACACGGCGTTAAGAAAACCTACCGAAAATTGAAATTGGAATGTATGTATTGTGAATCAACGTCTAAAGCCCGCTATATATGGGACAGTTTACTACACAGTTTTCTGTGCAGTCTGAAAACGGTCCCGTATAAAGCTAAAACTGCATGAAAAACTGTGTGCTAGTGTCAGATTTAAGCTGACATGACAGTCAATGTTTTTTATGTAAACGTTTAAGTAGACATTGGTTTATTGTATGCTTTTAAATACGTAAAAAACCAATAACATATTTACATTATTAGCTAAATATACAATTTCCTGAGAGCAAACATACGGTATTAACTTACAATCGCGTTTCAAAAATACACATATTTAGCGTGTCTTTTGACAGAAGTTTGACAGACTGCACAGTTTTCTGAACAAGAAACTGTGTAGTTTTCTGAACAAGAAACTGTCCCATATAAAGCGGGCATTAGCCCACTATGCTCCGCATAGGGAGCAGATATGGAATACATTATTATCACACAATAATGGTTTTTCAAAGATCTCAAACTGTGATTACTTGTCTACACTTATAAATAATAAAAAAAACTACAAATTCTCAGGTTATTCATATTTTTCCCGTGTTTTACAAATGTTTTTCCTCGGAGTTAATAAACATCCATCTTGTTACGTGACAACAGCAAAAGTTAAAATGAAGGACTGTTAAAAAACGCATTAAATCACTCTGTTAGGTAAAATTCTAAAATATTTGTCGTAAGTCGTAAGTGACGGAGAAAAATATAGCAAAGAATATTTAATTACTTTCAAAACTTTTCATATGAAACATAAAAGATGGAGAATTATAATGTAGTGACATAAATTGTTGCTTAACGCAGACAATGTTTCCTGTCGGTGTTAATCACAAGATAGTAAAATTAGAATTGATATCCGTTTTTTACTCGCAACTAAAGTTATAATTTGGCAAACGCGCATCTTATTTTAAATTAAGTTTCATAGCATATATTCATCATGAAAGTTTTGAATGTATAACATAACGTTTTTATATTTCAATGCAAAGAAACGAGGGTGACAAAAAAACATTAAGTAGATTCTACCTTAAAAATTACAGTAGCTATGAATTTTGTCTTTAACTGTCTTTAGATTAAGGGAAATCGCCTTAAACGAGCAACATTCATGATTTATTTATTAAAATATTTGTATTTTTCACTATTTCTTTCTTTTTATTTCTTAGTTCCATTCTATAAATCATAATAATCTTTGCTTAATAGAAAACTTTTGTTATTTTTGAATTTATATATTTAAATATATTATATATTATGAGCCTTTTTATAATGTCAGCGTTCCTTGTGATGCATAAAATCTTTGCGTTTTCATTATTAAAATAAACCATGATGAAAAAAGTACTTGAAACTAAATTTAGGCAAGAAATTAAATAATAATCAAAGTAATATTATAAGCAAACGTTACAATGCCTTAAGACTGGAATTTAAACTCAAATTTGTACCATGTTCTTTCTAGGTATAGTATTAAATCAAAACGTTGTCAGGAAACAATAAATAAGTTAATGTACATATAAGTGGATAATTGAAGGTTATATTGAACCATCAATAATTGTTTTGGTGTGCTTTATATTGATACTATTCATGTTCGCATAAAACTGAAAATTTAATGTATTGGTACGTAAATTCATAATGAATAATCTCCTTGTTCCGTTTCCAAATATTGATTTCAGTTTTCGTTCACACGAACTAGCAATTACCTTTTAAAATAATAATTGTATTATTTTAAAAGGATTTATTAAATTGATATGACGACCAAAGCGGAATTTATATTTTAGTATTACTATCATCACAATTTCTGATGGTAGTTATTTTAAAAGGTTTTTAAACATTCATTTTATTATTAAATACCTACTAGTTTTATAATTGAAGTCAAAAAAAATTTACACTAGATTATAATACCTATTCAGAGGTTGACTTATAATTTTAATTTACCACAGTCAGCAGGTTTTTAAAACGTTTTAATTCAGTGAGAAAAAAATTGGATATTGAAAAACTTTTTTCATCTAAGAATAGCTAGCCTTAAATAGAAGTATGTCGCCCTAATGTGAAAATAAATCAGTAAAATTAATCAATAGTTGTTTACTCGGCATGTATTTTATTTAACATGAAGGCGTAGTTTAAAAATGCAAAATAGCGAAATTGTTAATTAAATAATTTGGGCGTAATTCTTCAAGCTTCTTTTCAGACATTGCTTTGCCGATTCAAAATGGTGGTCATAAGAAAATACAAAAGTACATTGTCAATTTTAAACGTCCTAAATTTCGATGAGGCGTTGTTTGTTGCCTTTTGTAAGAAAACATAAAAGCAAAGCTACAAAATCTGTTAACAACAAAATTACAAATTGAAATAAGGATTGTTGTTAATTCGGATATAAATATTAGCATACAAATGCTCAGTTGTTTAAGATTTATCAGGCGCCTAAAGCATACTGCTGTCAGAAATTCTAAGGACGACATTTTATTAGAAGATATTAAATATCGTAAAATGTAAAGACAAATGAAACAAGTGAACGGAAAAGGAAATTTAAACTAAACGTTCGATGATTTCATCTAATAGAGACAAAGGTAATACATTAATTTTACCTTTGTCTATAAATTTAAAGTAATGTTTCAATATCAAATCTTTTGTTACCATTTTAATCAGTAAAGGCATTGAACATGATAGTAAGAGCAATAGAGAAATAATGATAGTTTAATGTGCTTATTGAGATGCGTGAGTAAGTAAGTTATACTAACCCGATAAAATGTTCATTAATGAATTAAATATATATTTTATACTGGACCACTATGATACTTGACTCACAAAATAAACTCTCCATCAAAAATAAGCTACCTTTACAATAAATGTCAGAATTTGTGAAATTAATTCCTTCGGGCCAGATTTGTTAAACTTTTAAGCAGAAATTTGTCTTATTTGGTTTAGTTTTCCAGCACTGGTTCTGATCTGTAAACGGAACTCGATTGATTCCATTCATAAGTTGATTAACTTTCTTTTCTTACGTTAAATTATGTCACTCGACAGATTAAATGTAAAAATTTACCCAGCAAACTAGATTTGTCGATTAGTACAGTAGAATTTGTAAATGTCTAATATGAAATAAATTAATGGTAAATTGATTTTTTAAAATTGATTTTTCAGCAGAGAAATTTTAAGATATTAAATATAGTAGGTACCGTAGAGTTATTGTAAATTTTGAGGTGTCTATTGTCCATTTGAATTTTTTTTCTTTATTGCTGGTTTTATAAAACTGTATTATTGAACGGAACGTAAAATTTCTGAAAAAGTGAATTTCTGCTAAGCTAAAATTTCTGCTAAACAAAATCTTGGAACGCGTCAGGATTTCGAGTGTTCCATTAAATGGCAACCAAATGATTCCTTTGTTGTACGTAAAACCTTGGTTTAAAGGAAAAAGAAAACGACTTACTGCGCATGTAACTAGGTGCATTTCCAGAAGAGGATGGCAGAGGGGCTGGAGAAGCTGACAGTTGGGTCCCGAGGATTAGGAAAGCTCCCAGAGCGCCCAGAATCATAACGCTTCCTGACGCCATCTTGACAGCTGAAAAAAAAGTAAGAATAAAAATAATTATGATACCACTGGATATTATTGATATCTTAAGAGACAGAGAAACAAGTGTGGATTATCTAGGCGTTTACAAGGCTTTTGACCTGTCATTGGCAAGTTGCCACTTGATGTATTACAACATTCTCCATTTCGCCCATCATTTGATAAACGTTCATAACAAATTTTGGAAGATCTATTAGTATCGATTATCACAGAACGTTTCACATTTGACGACATTTTTCTCACTAGTGACATCTGTTAAAAAAATTGCTAAGCATTTGGCTATCAACTTTTTTGGCGTAGGTAAGATTCATCTGAGTTTAACCGTGTCTGAAGTGTCTAGTTACCCACTACGTCATCAATATGCATCTACGTAATCACTAGACATCTAAGTCCCACGTTTTCTTATATTGGCTTAAGCCTGAGTCTTTAGGCGGTGTACTTTGATAATAAGTGGTGTAATGAAATGAACCCTAGGAAGGGTATATTTTTAGTAAAATTTGTATGGAAACGCTCCTTCTAGTGAATTGAAGCATGTTTATAGCTTGGAGGCACATACGAGTACGTTGTGAGATCTTTAGTTTTTGGAACACGTAAGGAGTGAATATAATATTTTAAAATAAGTAAATTAGTCAGATATAAACAGTCCATATAGGTATGTAGGTACTATTTTAAGGGACAATGTGAAGATATTGAATTAAAGATTTGAAAAACTACTTTCCCTTATCCGCATAGGGCACTGCATTGGTACACCAAGTATCTTATCATTTTATTACACGAAGGTAGGGTGATCAGTCTTGCACTTCAGAACCCGTCCAAGGTATCACACATGAAAATTGTTAGTATGAAAATCACATGTAAATAAATGTTTCATGTTGACCCCCTACGGGAATCGTACCCGCGACCTCATGCACGGTAGCCAAGTGCGCTACCATTCCGATACGAGGCGGACAAGGATCTGAAGGATCTGGGATATGAACATTCAAAAGTATTTTTTAGTTTACGACATACCATTACAAATAGACTATTTATATTAGGGGTTTAGCGTACCTACCCACAAATAGGTACTAGCAATTTATCTGAATATTAAGGATAATATAACCAAACAAAAAAATGTTTGAATCAGAACTTACCAGATAAAAAAGCGCCTTATTTTAATTAGCTACCAGTGAACGTTCTTATTTCAAGATCCAGAGAAGATGTGATAAAATGTTCTTATTTAATTAGGTACCAAAAATAAATCGCCTTTAAATTCATCAAAGATCTGATAATAGTGTTTTTTTTTTAAATCGTCTAAAATCATTTAACCTTTTCTGTAGTTTTTATGGATCTAATGGACCAAGGAAACACGAAAATATTGCTTTAAGCTAGTTTAAGTCGTTGGTCAAGTTTCCGAAATTTCCCTCTAAAGAGAGTCCCTAATAATGTTTAACACTTTGGCAAGTCATATATTATAGCACACTCTAACTTGGCCATAATTCCGTCGACAAAATGGCCGATACACCGCTATCGGCGTCATTTCAGCTAACGTTATCAATCGACTAACCAACCATTACACGCTGACCCGCAGGTGAAAGAGAGGGGGTGCTTAAAATAAAGTGATAACCAATCAAGCGGAAGGGAGATAGCGAACCCTCGCTAAGAGACGCTATCTAAATCCTGATTTTATTATTTGTGTATTGAAAAACCGACGGGTTTCGTGAATCGTGATCGACGCTATCAGCGAGCCGATAAATTCAACTCAGATTTTTACCTTTTTTCAGTTTTAGGACTTTTTTGTTTTACTGCTGATTTACTGAAAAGTTTTTTTAGGGCATAGACCTTCTGTTGTCTTTCAACGAGGTTTTTTGTATGAAAATATTCCATTTTGCGGCCACATTTCGTGTGCGCCGCTAAGTTGGTCCCATTATACAGATATAAGAAAGTAGGTATAAGAAAAAAGCACAGGATTTTTAAAAATTCTCCAAAAGCATTGGTGAATTTAATTTTATTTATATTTTTGAAAAGAATCTCTTACTATGAGATTATGGAGAAGTTCTTTGAGTTTCCTTTGGTAATAAGGTTAGCGGTATCACAATGGCTTTAGAACCTTTAGCCGCTCAAAGCTGTTCTCTAGTGCTTCTGGTTTGTTGGTTCTCACAAGAAATAGCTCTTTTAAAGCGCTTTAGGGAGGCTAACCTGAGTACTCATCTGGACATGCAGAAGAGTAGCTCAAGTTTCTCTGAGGCATTAAGTAATAAGACTCAATGATGCACTGCACTGCATTGAAAAAACAATAATTTATTAAGCTTTACGTAATACTACTAGGTACTACTTCTCTCCCTTATCTGCACGCAATGGTGAATAGGGTTCTGCATTAGTAATTATCATTGCGAATAATTGAACTTGAATGAAAAATCTGTTACCAAAATAATCTTTTTAAAAAATGTTTTGGGTGTTTTTTTTAAAAATAAGAATAATTTTATGCTTTATCTTAATGGGTCTACTTTCAAACCGATTACTGCACAGCAGGAGAGATGGATAATATACAATGTACATACAAAAATATATTCAGGCGCATTGAGGAATCTAATAGTACATAGGTTAATGTAATATATGCCTCGGTTATATGTAAAATAGTCTATTTAACATCAGATAAATTATTTTTGAATACACATATTCTTATTAAAATGCATGAACACAAACGTCGACTCCAAATATGACGTAGATTCACTGGTTTTCCGCTTGTACATCGAGTTTTATTATATCATGTATATCTATAATGTAAACAAGCAAGTACATAAAGTAAAAGTGCGGAGGGACGCTTATAAAAGTTTCCGAAAGTCAAAGGGATGAAAGTTCTAGAATGATGATAGCAGGATGTACATATAACGAAGTTAGGACGTAGAAAGACGTACATATTGAAGAGCCTGTCAATCGGATACAACTACAATATTGTCCAAGCAAAGTAAATAACCTCAGAGTCTTAGATTTCTTCCATTTAATCTTGAATTCAGAGGGAAAAAGCGAATCGATAAAATACCATTATAATCCTGTCAAACTTTGATTTCAAAGCTCCGAGAGGATATTGTATAATAAAATTGCTTGTAAAACATTATTTTATCCTGGTTTTAGATTTGCTAAAGTACGCAGCAAAAACAGTAGATAAGGTAATGAACCCGATTGGTTATTATTGAGAATCGGGTTTATGTGGGAAAAAAACCTAGAAATTGGGTCTTACAGCGCGATAATTAACGTATATACGTGTAGGTATAACGCAATGCTCATATATATCATATATGGTAATCTGTAAATTATAAATGAGATATAACCAACCACCAAATGCTGTTGAAATGCGATCTCTCAGGCGAATGTGTGGTAAGACTATGTATGATAGGTGTACAAATGTCGAAATTAGAGCAGAGTGCAAGGCTGAGGCACTATCGACAAAATTAGAAAGGGCTTTTACGATGGTTTGGTCATGCGGATCGAATGAGTGATGAAAGAACGGCTAAAAGAAGTTTGAATGCCTGGATGTAGAAGTGTGCCTGGATGTAGAAGCCGAAGAGAGCCGAAAAAGACATGGCATGACCAAGTACGACAAGTGGACATGTGAAAAGTCGGAATAATCGGCGTATGTGCATGAGAAGATGTATGAATGTAGAGGAAGCAAAGGAAGTATGTCAGGACAGAGAGGGTATGGCGTTCTATCCTCTCTGCCTACCCCTACGGGGAAATGGCGTGATGGTTTGTTAGTTAGTTAGTTACCAATGTCAAAATGACGGTAGTCGGTAAATAATCATAAGATTTTACCAAATATACCGATAAAAACGCTGTGCGTATTTTTTATAAACAGCCCAAATTTAAAATATGATGCCCATATTATTGTATTTTTACGTAGGTATTATGCCGTATTCCTATATATATTGATTACTGTCTTTATAATAATTGTTCACACACAATATATAGATACAGATACAGAGAAAATTACCCTTTGTTTGTGATACATGAAGAAAATAAATTAAGCTTTTAATTTTTTTTTTAATCCACGCCGGTAATATTAAAATAATACGGGCTGAAAATTAGTGTTGAGATTAATGAGTTTTCCTTTGTAACTTATAAAGCCAATTCGCCAAAGAATCTGTAAATTAATAATTTAAAGAGTACCTAAGCTTATTTTGAAAAGGCAGTTAGGTGAATAAACTTTCTTATTAGACTGAAGTTACTATTAACAAGAGTTGTTATTTATTGACTGAAAACTCAATACTTAATTAACCAAAGAAAATTTGACTTAGGTACGTTGTCAGTTATTTGATAAGACAAAACGTCACAATTTTTAGGTTTAATGGTTCTATTTAAGATAAAATTTAAATTTAAAACTGTAGTATTTCCTGTTTACTTATACCGAGTTAAGCGCATTTTATACGTACACGCCAAATGCATAATAATTCGCAAAAGGAGCGGCCTATAAATAATCATGGATTATAGGCCATAAATAATCATAGATTTAATTCACAGTACGTTCTTTACGATGTGTGTTCTGAGAATTATATTAATTTCACGTCGCATGCGTCACATGCATTATTTTGTACTATTTCTACAAGTAACAAGAGGGTAACTTAAAATATATTTTATTCCGAATATGACCAAACAAATTGCGTTAAAATATTTTCTATTTAAGAAATATTTAAGCTCAAGTATTTTTTATTAGTCAGTTGACGTCAGAGCTGCGGGCCGTGGACTTGACTTGGGAGGATGCACGGGAGCTGGCGGCCGATCGCTTGGCCTGGAGGCAGTTTGAGGAATCCATATGCTCCACATAGGGAGCGGATATGGTATGATGATGATTTTTTATTAAAATTATACTGAAATGGTAAAGAAAAATAACGTAAAAAGGCAAGGAATATTTAAAAAAATACAATTTATGTAGAATGAACATTTCTGTATAAATGAAATACAAAAAGAAAGCCAGAATTTTTAAACGAACACTTGTGGCATTCCCACCGTAAGGTTTTCTGACTAAAATAACAGGAGAAAAGAAATAACACAAATGACACATCGTGTGTGACATTAAAATACCAAATTATATCGCACTCGTCAAATAATAGTGGTACCCCTTGAAAATAATAGTTTTTATCAGCAGTGCATTATGAAAATTTTGTCTACGAGTTTTGAATTTTATTTTTGGAGCCAAAAAATTTATTTTTTGAAAATAACAAACTTTTTTGGTGTCGGTAAGATTCATCCCGAGAAAACATGAGACAAATCTCATTAATGAATAAATATCATAAACACGAGAAAAATCTCATTAATATGTAGTTGTTTCGAGATTTGTCATGGGGAATGTTGTAATACGTCATGTGGCCACTAAACCCAGCCAATGACCGGTCACAAGCCCTGTAAACGCCTAGATAATTCACATTCGTTTCTAGAGTTTCTCTGTCTCTGCTGGGATATCAAGAATATTTGATAATAAATTCTTTTTGGTCTACATTTTTACACTGTGTCTCGTACAGCGCCCTGGTATCAAAATATATGGATAATGAAAATAAGTTGGATAATGATTGCAATTTAAGAAAAAAACATGGTATCGAAAATACTTTTTGATGTTTGATATAAAACACATTTAGTCGACATTTCTAAATACATCAATAATGTTGGTAATTTTCGAAAAGGGTCACTGTTATCGTTCATGTTAAATACAAAGGGAAAATTACCCCCGGAAAGTCAAGTTTTTTGTTACTAGGGGTTAAAAAAATAACACAGTGGTCGCACTTTAGCCTTCAGAGGTGAGAGAATAAAATTATGTGAAGAACTGCTTATCCACACTCATATTTCAAATATTAAAGTACTTTATTTAGGTAAAAAATACATTTTGAAGTTTATTATTAACATACTTTAAACATATGTTTTTGTAAAAAAGTTCTTTGGATTATTGCATTATAATTTTGATGTGTAAATTGTTTTCCCAATTATTTATATACACCGGTTACAATAAATAAATACACTAATTACATGAAATCCTTCTGTTAATGGGAAAAAATACCTACGTTCACAGGAGTTAAAATCAATTTCCAATTTAGCTTATGTGCATACAAAATTAGAGAGATAAAAGAGTTTAATCAATTTAATCCGTGTCTCTCGAATTGATCATTTCAAACCTAAATATTATTAACGTCAAACATTAACAAGAAAAATAAACGTTTTATTTAAAATCCATGATATTTTGTATCGTAATTAACCACAAATACTAAATAAATAAATATTGAATAAAAAAACACTGAATTAAACATTTCCGGATGACAGTTGATACCAATGGTTGCTGCGTCCATTGCCTCACTTCTGTCGTTCCTTACAAAGTCAAACAACCACACACCTAATATTCTTCTAAGACACCTATTCTAAAAACTCAGGCTCTCGGCGTCCTGGACGTCCGCTGTTAACAATCCGTCTGCAGTTTGCGTCAGAGCTGCGGTAGGTGGACCTGACCTGGGAGAATGCCGGGAACTGGCGGCCGATCACTTGGCTTGGAGGCAGGTTGTGGAATCCTATATGAAGCAGATATGATATGATAATATCGCTACTTTGAATTTTCACCTGTGTAATATATTTATTTTACGGTTAAAAAGGAAGATAGAAGTTCGGTGTATCGAGCTTTGATATAAGGAACATTTTATTCGTAATTATTAATCTAGCCTCAGGTAGGAAAGTCTCCTTTCGTTATCACACACAACTTCATAAGATTGTTTCTGCAAATTAATTAGTCCCTAGCTGATTGGTTTCCAAATTATTCATAAGATTTAATATTACCGCAACCCAATATGTTATACAATTATGAAGTCAATTTCTAATATTAGATAGGAGAAAATTATACTTATTGGCATTTTAAATGCCTATTTTAAGCGATTTTAGGTAATGAAAAGTGAATGGCCCTTTGAAAGTAAGCTTAAGTTAAAATAATAATCCCTGTATTCTGCAAGTCATTATTAATGTTATTTATATTATTAAGAATGTTTTTACCACTCATTGAGCGTAAAATTATAACTATTTTCTCTGTATAATTTCTACATTCTATTTTCAACTCGAAACCACACTCGAAAATTTTGAAACATTGAAACATTTTGTAAGGTAATGCTTGAAAAAATATAAAATTCAAACGCAAAAATTGCCTGAGAAAATAGCTTATTTACAATTTTTTGTAGTTCACCAGGTTCTTTGTCTCATATTATTGATTATTTTATCCATTTGCGTACGTAACGTTTTACTTGATTTGGATTTATAAACAGGTATGAGAATTTAAAGTGACTTTATAATAATTTATCAGCAGAGATAAATTTTAGCGCAAATGAAAAATCCTTTATTGATATCAGCAGAACTAGAATTTTTAAATACTACAGATGATATCAAGTAATTCGTAGAGTGAAATATGAGTTATTTTAGGTTTACGTCAATAACTAACATCACCAACATATTTTAATATTGTAAAAAGCCCACGTGGGTATAAATGGCTACAAGTAATAAAAAATCCATTTTATTAAAAATATCTATATCTCAATAATCACTTAACAACCTGAAACGATTTAGAAATATTATCATGTTTTACAACTGTATTTTGGAGATATTACAAATTTTTAACAATCGTTTTATCAATCTCCTTATATTTCATTAATAGAAAATAAATGTAAACAATTTTATTTGTACGTATTGGTTATAATATATTATATTACAATATTCATGATTGCTATTTTAAGGTACAACCGCTCTAAGGAAATTAATAAACATTCGAGTTCATTCATTCATTGAAAATAAGAGTCTTAAAGAGGTTTTACGAATATTTTAAATTTATTTAGCTGGCTAGGGTTCCACATATTATTTTTGCATAAGAATTCCTTGAAACGCCTTAATATATTCAACAAAGGTCGGTTGACTGCGCAAAAGTGATTTCTGGGTTAAAAAAATAAGGTTAGTAATTTAAATACATATCTAGTATTTAAGATTTTTATAAAACTATGCTATACGATCTTATAATAACGTAAATAATGCTATAAAATTAAATTTAATTACTTGTTAGTACTTAAATCATTGTTAATAATTAAGATCAATTTTAAATCGTGTTTTTTTTCGAAAAAGATAACCCTTTATGATTTATAAGTAGATCATAGCCAATAATCTGCTAACAATAATGGTTTGGTAGATTTTTGTAGACCAATGATACCAAATGTAAAAATATTGTCATTTCGTGTGTTATTACCGTAATATGCAAAAAAATGATAACTATACATGAAAATGATCGTGACAACTATAACTATCGATACATGAAGACTGTAAAGTTATATACACCTCTCTGAAACACACAAGCATTGGTCTAGCGACCTTTAAAGTAATCGATATTAACCCTTAAAGGGGGACGCATGAGTGAGCCAGAGGGATGACATCAATGCATAATACAGGTGAAAGAACTAATACTCCACTCTCCTGGCTACACATAAATACTGAGGGTGAAAAACCCCGTACACAGGTTCTTGTTACGTTTCCTGAAGGCTTGAAACTTCTTTCTAAAGTAAGAAAAGTGTAATATAACGGAAAATCAAAAACATCTGTTAAGGCATTCCCAAATCTCTCATTAACGAATGATACACTAATAATGTAGTATTTTTATTCAGTACCTGAGAAACCGAAAACTTTTAAGTGGTGGGTACGCTAGTGGCCCGTGTAGATTCGACTAACCCATCAACGTACATCACTAATTGATACAGATTTATCTCGTGTCTTCACGCTCCGCAAGGATCACCTCGTAAGAATGATTCTCACTTCTCGGTCACGGATGATAAATCTCTATACTAAAGAGGATGTAAGATACACAGGAAGAAATAAGAGTTTTTGAACATTTTATTAGCACTTTAATGAATCACAATAATAAAACTAAACTACTTAAAACTACGATTAATGCAAGATGCTTAAAATTAACCAGAAAATATAAGTTATAAAAAATCGTGTAAATAGATGGAATGAAACAACGGAAGGCAAGTTCTCCGAGCCAAGAAATGTGCGTGCAAAATCCATGAGAACGTTAGTTCAAGAGTTTCTCGAAGCGCGTTCGGCTGTGATCGGTCTCATGCCGGCTTTTCGGCTCCTAGTTTGGTTCCTGTCGGAGTGTGACGTATGGCGGTATCGCCACAACTTCATCTTTATCCAAAAATCATGTTTTTTAAACTAATTTATTATTTGTAATAAGCTATTATTGCAATATATCGTCACCTTAGTGGTTACCACCCTAAGTCAAAAATTTTAGATTTATGTAAGCGCTCTTTATGCAATCGAATATTTTGGAAACTTTTATTACTATTTAAGAAAATCGATAAATTTGTCGAGATTTGACATGTATTTTATTCGTTTAATTGACAGTTTTTTTAATTATGTCTTTGCAAATTACTAACATAAGGGGACGATATTCTAGTAATAATTAATTATTGCAATATACCGTACAAACATTGGAACATTCACGTATTCGACTGTAAAAAAAATTTGGAATCCACATGATTTTTGATAGAGGTTTCTATTCACTATATCAAGATATTTATTTTGAGCCTTGAACTATGTAAAATTGATCTAACTGACCATCAGTCATTAATAAGGCGAGTCATTAAGACTTCATTTTGGAGACTTCTATTTTTACTCAGGTTAATATTAGCTCAGACTGTGATAAATCCTATTAAAGATGTGTCTTTGAATCAAATACAGCCCCATCCTTATATGACGCCCCTAAACAAATGGCCACAAAGCTATCCTTAGATTTATTAATACCCCCGGGGAATTGGACTTAATCGATTTCTAAATAGCCCATATGATCAGCCACCAAGTAAAAATTTTATCTTTGATATTAACAAACGGGGAGTAAAATATTGGATATTTTATTTTAATACATCCCAAATAAGTAATAGTTGGAGGGTCAAAATTTGGAGGATAATTCTTTTTATTTTATTTATTGTCGTGCATAAAAATCCTAGTGATTCCACATTCAATGTACCAATATCTACTTAAATCGTTTAGATAAAAAATCATTAACTGTCATGTCAGCCAAAACGTCGCGTCGCACAGTGGAGCGAAAACGGTCATTCTGCGGACATTGCTAACTTTATTCACTAACTGTTGAGAATTTTTAGCTAGTTTTTTTACTGTAATATAGGTAATACATGTAGAATTATTTATTTGTTTAGTATCAAATAAAAATAAATATTTTTTAGATGTATAAAAAAATTATCAAAAACAAAATTTATTTTAAAAATATTGCTTCTTTATTGTAGAAAATATATTTAAAAAAAATTAAGTGTCTTTTATTTTTTTAACCCTCTTTGAACATAAAAGAACACAAAATTATTTTAAAAGATTGATTAAATAAATACATTCTTTGAAATTTAGACTAATTTTGTGTCAACTAATTAAAAAAAAATCTAGTTTAATAGTCAAATAAACATTTCAAAGTTTTCGTGCTATTCCAGTCCCGAAACAAATTATTATTTTAAAAAGCTTGATATAATAACAAAAATAAATACTATGAAAACTGAAAGACCTTTTTAAAAATTTTTCATATAAACCAAGTCAGAAATTGATTTAAAAAAATCTAGTAAAAGGTATGTTGGTAATTGTGAAAAGAAGGTAAACTTATTTAATTTATTAATGGGTGGAGTAAGTTGAATAGAATAATGGTAAATAATAATTTTTTATTAGTTATCAATAGTCCGCCCCGTAGCACAGTGGCAGCGCGTTTAGCTACCGTGTAAGAGGTCGCGGGTTCGATTGCCGTAGGGGGTCAACATTAAATATAATTAATTCGCATGTGATTTTTATATTAATATTTCATTTGTGGTAAGGCTGATCACCTTACCTTCATGTAATATAATGATCAATATACACTGCACTTGGTGTACCGATACAGTGCCCTATGCACCCATTAGGTGCGGATGAGGGACAGTAAAAAAAGTAAAAATATCAATAGTATATTACAGGTTTTTTTAACATTTTTAAATTTACCATAAGTATGTACTCACATGTCATGATACAAATAGCTCACAATTATCTAACACAGTATAATTTAATAAATTGTACAAAAATACTTACTAAATATTATATGTATTATATTAATTGTAAAACATTACAGTTACATATGGAGGTTCATACCTAAGAAGGAAAAACCTATATTCTAATTACTTCGGGTAAACATTCATCATTTGATAATATATCTTCATCATAATATGTAATTTAATTCTTATTGAAAGTATGTATAGGCACTTGATACAATGTTTTAGAGGTTTGTTTTTAAAGACTCGATTTAAGTTACATTTTAATGCTTTTTTACTAGCCTTTTATTAGTCACAGTATTTATGAAGTTTTAGAATTCTATGCAACATTGTTTTATTTTATATCTATCTTATTTTAACAAGTGATCAAGATTTACTGCACTTGATGTACCAATGAAGTGCCCCATGCAACATTGGGTTCGGATAAGGGAAAGTAGTAGTGGTAGTAGTATTTTGAAATTATTTTTAAATTTAATGACAATTCTATAAGTTCACCTACCGCGCGCTATCATTAGGAAAGAGGAGGAGTGTCTAAAACTAAAAATATAGAGAAAAAAACTTGCGGCTTTTTCCCGGCTATTTTTTTTTTTAAATATTTTAATTTAATGTTTATGCTATTATTTGGCATTTATGGTTACTCGTCGAGATGCGTCGATTGAACTATATTGAGGGTTGAATTAAAACTTTTTTTTTTTTTTTACATGTGTTCATATTTTATTCGTTAAAATTTTAATTGATCAGTAAACAAACTTTTTACATATTTTTAATATGTTAAAAATAACTTGGTTTATGATGTATAATTAATCAAATCTTTTCGTTTAATACTTGGAAAAAATGATAAAAATCGTTGAACATTGGTATATTTTCTGCATTTTTTCTCAACCCGCTTGTAGCAGTAACTTTGGAGCTCAGTTCAGTAAGGTTCCGGATGTTAAAAAAATATAAAGAAGTGGATCAATATACACTGCACTTGGTGCACCGATAACTTAAATGCTTTTTTACTAGCTTTTTATTAGTCACAGTATTTATGAAGTATTGGAATTCTATGCCACATTGTTTTATTTGAAATCTATCTTATTTTAACAAATTATCAAGATTCACTGCACTTGGTGTGTACCAATGCAGTGCCCTATGCATTATTGAGTTTAGATAAGGGAAAGTGGTAGTGGTAGTAGTATTTTAAAATTATTTTTTTTAATTTAATGACAATTCTATAAGTTCATCTACGCGCTTTCATTAGGAAAGAGTAGGAGTGTCTAAAACTAAAAATATAGAAAAAAAAAACTTCCGGCTTTTTCCCGGCTAATTTTTTTTTTTAAAATATATATAATTTAATGTTTGTGCTTTTATTTGGCATTTATGGTTACTCGTCGAGATGCGTCGATTGTACTATATTGAGGGTTGAATTGAATTTTTTTTTTTTTTTTACATGTGTTAATTTTTTATTTTTGTTTAAATTTTAATTGATCAGTAAACAAACTTTTTACATATTTTAATATGTTAAAAATACATAGTTAATAATGTATAATTTATAAAATATTTCTCTTTAATACTTGGGAAAAATGCTAAAAATCGTTGAACATTGGTCTATTTTCTGCATTTTTTTCTCAACCCCGCTTGAAGCAGTAACTTTGGAGCTCAGTTCAGTAAGGTTCCGGATGTTAAAAAAAATTTAAAAAGTGCCATTTTATAAAAAATATAGTCGTTTTTTTATAAATCAATCATTATTAATATCAGATTAGTACTTTCATGTTTCGGACCGAAGTCCGCTCGTTCCTTAGACTCGCGCCAGTGTGCGTCGGGTCGGCCATTCAATATTCCAGACAGTTAGTTGTCGTTTTATACGGGACAGTTTGCAAACTGCACAAGAAGCTGTACAGTTTTCTGTCCCGGATAAAGTGGGCTTTCCGCCTCAATGCTGAAAGACAATCGAGGAGCGTTTTTTCAAAATATCATAAAAAAATAATAATTTTACATCGAGTATTTTTTTATTAAAAAGTGTATTAATTATGACAAAACAAATCTAACGCTTTTCGTTTGTAACTTAAAAATCATAAGGTATATTTTTTTTACCTTTTTAACTGGCTATGATTAGTTAATATAACACATTTTTGACGTGATAACGTCTAAAAAATCGATGAACGCCGGCTGCACACACGAAAAAGCATGACTCATTCTCCTGTGTCCATATTGTTTATCTTGCATAATGTTTAACCATATTCCCGCGATATAAAATTTTACATACTAGTAGGTACTACAAAATGTGAAATGTTTTGTTTATAATTATTGAAAATGATATACGATAAGGGTCGAATCACGTTACGGAGTGTAGTGTTAGTTCGAAAACTAAATTATAAGTACAATAATTAGATTCAAGTGCAAAGTTATCTTTGTAACGTGGCCCAGTGCGCAGTGACAGCACCGCGGTCTTTGAGTACAGAAATTCTTGGTTCAAATCCCCACTCCACAAAGAATTGATTCCTATTTTCAAGCACAAGCCGTCTAGGCTTTTGCATGATATTTTTTTTAATGAATAATAAATAAAACTATTATTTATTCAAGCGACAGAAATTCCTCTTCATGCCCTGAATTTGATTGTACGGATGGTACATATTCTGATAAAAATGTTTTATAGAATTTTTTGTTAGTATGAAAAAGATAAAGGCATAAATAATAATAAAATATTTAAATATCCATACAAAATTATGAATATACCATGTTTTGTATATATAAAGTAAATGTATTTTTAGGTTAGGTTTTATTTATTCCGTTTTAAAGAAAGGTTTCGCTTGTAATAACATGGTAATAATGAAAAATGTATATATACTAGAACGTTTTACATCAAAGGATTCACATCCAAAAAAAATAATTCGTGTCAATCTTCGAACAAAAACTCACCAGAAGGGGAGTTTACATACAAATGTTCTAAAAATATACGCTTTTTAGGGTTAATTTCATAACACCACTTCTAAAGACTCCCAACACTAATAAACCAAAAAAAATATATAAATTTTTGTCAAATACAATTTATTTGGTCGAATTCATACTATCAATTAGGGAAACAAAAGTAATTTTTATAAGAATTTGTGCAATTTTAGTTAATCTTTGGTACTTATAAAAGCTTTTACGTGAAGAAAAAAACAAATTTTAAAGCTCAGATTCAAAATTCATATTACACATTCAACTCCTTATAAGATGCAGATTCACCAGTTGGATTGTACTACGAGTATTGTAACTCCGTTGATATATATATATTTATATATTAAATAAAAATAATCATGGTTTTAAAAAAACTTATTTCCGGTGTTAATTGTATCCATCTATTAAATTTTCCGGATGATTCGCGTTAGGCATGAGATTTTTTCTGAAAAAATACTGATTAAAGTACGTATGAGGTTTAATTATATGATATTTAAATGCACATATTAAGTTTTGCATATTTTTATGTATGGACACAAAATAGCGTTGATTAAACCCGTGCAATCAGAACAAGCGCTGTCAAAATAATCGAAAACGTGGAATATTGGCGTTTTCAGAACATGAAAGGATCTGGGAAAAACGTGTTTATTAATTGTGCGCCGTATTTTTAAACTCAATATCATGAAAAAGCGAAGGTATTTTAACCTCGTGATTTTAGCCTGTTTATTCTTTTAGGCACATAGGGAGGAAAATATCTGAAAAACTGAACTCCAATGTGCATAAAATGTACATTAACTTTGTTCGAGATAATAACAAGATAACAATAGTAATAATGTTAATAAATAACATAGACATAAACTTTATGGTTTGCTTCTAAAAATAATGTCATGATTTAATTTCGGTAAAAACCTCTTTCAATAAACTTTTTTTTTAAATACTGTAATGCAAAACATTCAACACGTTAATATATTTTTTTAAATCTAGGAGGAATTGCATATTTATAGCTTTATTTACGTATCGAAAATTTATCAAGAATATTAACAAATTTCCTGTACAAATAACAGCATAAGACGGCTTCGTTAATTGCGTAACAACTTTCATCAGCTCCTTATATAATGGGGTAGTTTCCTATTTCTTTGGTAACCAATTCTGACAGTTCTGTTAGAGCGATGTGTTATCATTACAAACGAATAAATTGTTAAGGGTGTAAAGAAAAGGGATTTTTTTATTTTTTAAGTATACACTGCATTCTTGATAAATAAAAAATATATATTTCTAAAAACTCAATGCCTGTAGCACTCAATTTGTAGTATTCCACCTCAAATTATGAAATAATACACGTTGTGTTTAAACTTACGCAATGTTATGTAATTGAATGAATAATTCTGTGGTGTCTTACAAAACGACTGTTTATTGATTCTCTGCTAGTTTCTGTAAAGTTTTTTAATTTTTTTTTTAATGACTATTCTTAAAGACGAGTTAAATAAGTTATTTAACGTAAAATAATTTTAAAAAAAACTTTAGGGACACAAGCAGTGAATTAGTAAAACAGCTTTACTATAAAAATTATGCCTGACTGACTCATGCCCCTTTTCCTAGTCACCATAGAATTTGTAAAATTAATATTTTGGTGTATTTAGTCATATTTACTTTTTCGTTGTTTATTAATAAATAAATTGATTTCTAAACCAATATCACTCACTCGTAAACAAGTGAAGGCTTTAAAAAAAATTATGGTCGACAATTATTTATATACAATGTGAACGACTTTCCACGAACATGAATTTTTCACAAGAGTATCTGATACTTATTTTGTTGGTAAATTTCGAAAGTTTTGGTTTAAACGTCAGCATTTTCATCGGCAAAGATTTCTCCATGTGCCTACATATTCCTTATGTAAACGCAACTTAAATGGTACAGTAAGTAGGGGCAACGAATTCATCTTACCCTTGTTAAAATAAATTAGTATTGATATAAATTTGCCGGCTAATAAAATAATACAGCTAATAAAACAGGAGTTTTACAGGTAATTAATGTAGAGTAGGTGCTATAGTAATTGAACACGCTATTATAATTAAATACCTTTAATTAGATTTTCAAAAACAGGGCAAGTTAAATCATTTACTTATTCCAGAAATATGTACTTTTTGAGTAAGTTTTTTCTCATTCATACTTTTGTTTTATTTCAATGGCAAAATTTGAAAATGATATTTTAATCTCAAACTTGTGAAAAAACATGATCTTGTTAGCCCTTGACACAAGGAAAAATTTCCTTCATAACTCAGAACTTTTTCAAGTTTTGGACCGTGCATAAACTACGTGGAAGGCTTGAATCTATCAGTATTTGTCAATATTTCTTTGATAAATTATGAAACAGCCCATAATGCTAAAGAAATTAATAATGTGTCCAATTACTGTAAATAACACGCTGTTTTACAAAAAAAAAATTGTAGTAGTCTATAACGTTTGCTCCTATGTAGAGCACGTGGACATCACTAGATCCCTCCAGCAGACCCTGTCACCAGCTAGCCCTCTCGCCTCCTCCCACGTCAGCCCCGCATCCATCAGCTCCGCCGAACAAACCCGTAGGATGGTCATCGACGGTCTGCCAGGACGGCGGTATCCTCTTTCTCTTTACTTATCCTTTCCTGCGTTTAAATATTCAGATTTCCCAACACATACACCACACTCCACACACATACAACAACACACATACACATGACATAACATAACCACTGTTTGCTCACTTCACGTCTTTAGAAATTTGTCTTGCGTTGTCCACGTAATTGGTGTTATGTTCTATATGTTACCTCAATTTGAAAATTCTTTGTTAATTTGTATCAAACATAGCACTGTGTGTATAACATTAAAATATAAATAAATAGCTAATTTTCATTGATTTATACAAAAAAAAATCCTTAAATGTTACAATGAAGTTAATACAGTTCCAACAATGCTTTGTTTATTTTTTTTATTTAAAATTTTAATTTTTCTGAATTGTCCAATAGTTATAGCATCCACACTAGTTGATAAGAGTGGTGAGTCACCCTTGATACATATTAAATTTTATTGTACAAATCGCACCATGAATATTAAAGTTCACAAATAGTAAAGCATGTAGGTATTTCTTTTCTACAAAAAGTGGAGAGCAAACGGTTTCACGCATGTTTTAGGTACCTAATAAAAATCCAAGTTTTTCGACCTTGGGGAGCAGACGCGCGAGCCGCCATCTTGAATTGAACGTGTCAAAATTATATGCTTAATCAAAAACCTAAAGATAACAGATAACTACTTATATAACTACTAATAATTTCCCTTATCCGCACCGAATGGTGCATAGGGCACTGCATCGGTACACCAAGTGTAATATGACACGTTACTAATCATTCGATGCAAGATTATCAGTCTTACGCTTCGACGCCAATCCAAGGTATTATACATTAAATATTTAAATAAGTTTTCTATAATGATCACCATAATATGGTTTTCCTTCACATATAAAATTCTATGAATGTGGTGTAAAGCCTTTGTACCGAATACTTTCGAACATGTATAATTCGAGAAGTAAGTAAATTTAGTGTTACTTACTCAATTATTATTTCACGAATCCCATAAATGTCTGCACGCTTAATAAGGAATAAGTTCTAAGAAATAATTAAACGACTAAGTGAAAAGTTTCACATGAGAAAAGAGTTACAAAGGATCCATTTATCGCATTATATTTGATTAATATCGATGGCCGTACAAAAGTTTTGTAAAGAAATACCGTTAGTCATTTGAAATTCTAGCATTTAACTAGTTTTGTAGACGTTTTGTTGTTAACATTTATTTTTCCTCCAGGTGATAATGTTGAATGATATTTTATTTTATTTTTTAATAATTTTGCGTAACTTGAATTGTACGAAAAATGTGATAAAAAAACATCAAAAAAATTATGTGTACTTAAAAAAAAAAACTTTGATTAACTTTTATCTAGTTTCATTTCACCTAGGATTTGCACATTGATACGGGACACAATGTAGATGGTGTATTTACTGTATATATATGAAAAGAATATAATTTATGATCTAAATTACTATTTTTATGGTTTCTCCCAAAAAAGGCACTAAGAGATGAATATAAAAATAATCGTAATAAATCTGATGTCTTTTAGTGCTTCCTGAAAATGAACAAAACTGTTACAGGAAATCAGAGAAAAAATTCATTTCTTTTTTAATAAAACAATCATATTACCTTGTTCCAAAAATATTTAATATTTTACCCATGAACTAAAAAATATCTACAAATACTAATGAAATTTTTATCATTTTGAATATTTGACAGGGGGAAAAAAACAACTTGCATTGATTTTATCTTGGTTTCATGTTATTATTTTTCTCTTGTCTTTTAAGTATTGAATTCTCATTTGCACGCTACACTATATAATCGCTATATTATAATTTTTATATTTTTTTGAACCCGAAGACAAACTGTAAAAACTATAGTTAAGCGGGACAGAGTTGTTTAATTTTGAGGCTTCTATTGTAAATTTTTTGATTAAATAAAATATAAAAAATTATTAATTTGATTTTTTAACGTATATAGTATTAAAATATTTTTTTAAATTTATCCGAAATGAAAACTTTCACTTTTTTTTTCTCTTAAAAAAGAATGATTTTTTACATTCAAATTTACAGCTATAATCGGTTCATCAACCAAATAATAAAGGGGAATACAACAAAGCAACAAATAATATAATCACAACAAAAGCCGTGGATTAATCAAAAGATGCCCTTCATTCAGAATCACTGTATTTATTTATTTCTATACGAAGCGAGTGACAATGTGTAAATGCGTTTGATGTATACAAAGGAAAAAATGTTGTTTTGTTACAAGGATATACATTGAATTTACATAAATATCTCTAAAAATATGTGCGGAATAATTAAGTTTTTTTTTTCCTTATATTCACTTCATTATATTTGTGTGAATGAATTTTTTTTAATCCGATATTTAAAAAATTATGTGTTTTGTACTTAGATAATAAATGCTTGTCCATATATTTTTTTACCCTAGAAAATATTTGGTAAATTTCAAGTTTAAAAATCTGTGAATTATTTAAAAGTATGATATGATAGACCGCCAATTGCGATGGTAATTTATTATTGATGCTGTCCAATATCTATTCATAACGTAAAAATTTTAGTTGCAGGTAAAATTTTCTACGAATTCGCCTTTGCATTTGATATCAGAAGTCATACGATTTCACAGTGAATTCGTTTTATTAAGTCAGTAGAAGTTCTAATGAAATATTACTCCAATCATATTACTTCTCCCAAGTAATTCTTCAAGTTTCTAGAGCATAGAAAACCATTTGAAAAGAGAAAAACTCAATCATGAGTCGGTCTTTAACAATTGCAATTGGTTCTTTAAAAAAACTCCAATCATATCTTTAACGCATAATGTATCAAAAGGTGGTTTAAACCATTTGAAAAGAAAAAACTCTGAGTCGGTCCCAACATCTTGCAATTGGTTCATATTCATAATGTATCAAAAGGTGGTTTACCACACTTCATTATTAAGGGTAGTATAGAATTGAAGGGGATGTAGCCAAGAGGATTATTTTTAGATTGAAGTGTGGCTGATTTAATAAAGTAAATTAAACATTATAACGAGTGCACTTCACATGTCGTTTGTAAGAGTACCATAAGATTTGTAGATATATTCACAAGTTGAAATACAAAAATGTTTTTCTTAAAGCTATTAAAAGGCAGCCAAACATGATTTCAGAATTGATCAAATTTTCAAAACGTACGCTTTTCAATGAAAATACATGATTTTATAATGAATTGCAATAATATGAGCAATTTTGAAAAAAAAAAGCACTTAGTTGAAAAATACGTGTTGTATATAGAAAGTGTTTTAAAAAAATTTTTTAAAAGTTGAAAAATAAGTAAGACGCGAAAGAAAAATTTAAGTTTGTATATAGAAATGTAAAAAAAAAATTTTTTAAAATTAATTCGAATAAGAACTCTGAAACAATTTTATTTAACGAAAATCAGATACATAAAAAAAAAAAAAAAAACATCCTCCAATAAGAACAATAATTGATCTTTAAAATATTAGAATATAATATCTTATTACTAAAACTTTGTGTTGAAAATGTTGAAAAAAACGAAAAATGCACTCTTCCTTGCAAGTTTTTGGTCAAATATATTTTTTTAAAAATTTTTTATTTCATCAACCAACTAAATAAATGTTCAATCTTTTATATGGTTTTCAAAATTTTTTTGTTAAGCTTATTATTGGACTCCAAAGTTTAGTTTGAAAACCTGCCTTTTTTTGCTCCGCGCTGGATGGATCGCCTTAACGCCTTATTTGGTACCGAAACGCATTACATAAAAACTACACCTAACACATTAAATTATAGATATTCCTAAACTACTGCTCACCCTTATCCGCATTCAATGGTGCATATGGTACTGCGTTGGTACACCAAGTGCAATGAACCTTGATCATGTGTTACATGAAGACAAGTTGATCACTCTTGCGCTTCAGCGCCAGACCAAGATTTCACATATGAAATATTTTTATGTGAGAATAACCTTCATATAAATATTTCATATTGACTCCCATCGGGAATTGAGCCCGCGACTTCATGCGTGGCAGCAAAACGCGCTACCGCCATACCACGGGGTGGACAAATCTTAAAACACAGTCATGTTTTTTTATTCTTACATCGTGAATTTTTAATTCTTAATATTAACAAAATGTTGACTTTAGATAATATAAGTTATAATGTAAAAAAAACGTACAGTACCTACATGAAAAGTACACGTACAAGGTTTGTATTGTACATCAAGTTCCTTGAGAAAACATCCACTACTACTTTACAATATCCACACCCAATAGTGCATAGGGCACTGCATCGGTACATCACGAAAACATTTAAAATTTGATTTTATTACATACGTCTAAAATATTCGAAATTTCATAAAATTATTAAAATTACTCCAACTGTTATTTCATTTTATGTAGTAAGTATTAAATAAATATAACAAGAAAATATTTTAGGTATTCATGATGTTCGCCTCGTAGCATAGTGATAGCCCATTTGGCTACCGTGCATGAGGTCGCGGGTTCGATCCCCGTAGAAATATTTATTTATCTAAGGTTTTTAATATTAATTTTTAATGTGTACTTTGGACTGGTTCTGAAGCGTAAGACTGATCATCTTACTTTCATATGGTAAAATCGTCAAGGTACACTGACTTGGTGTACCAATGCAGTGCCTTATGCACCATTTGGGTGCGGATATGGAAAAGTAGTAGTATTCACGATAGTAATTTATTGAACTATAAAAACTACAGAGCCTGTAGAAAAACTGTGTAGCCTGTAGCAACCTTCAGAAGCGTCTCGATACTAACTCATTATTGTGGACAGAACCTGCTTTGGATGCACTTTCAAGAGGATTTTCAATAAGAAATTTATTCATTTTGAACTTTCGTAAAGCATTCTACAACGCGGAATATTTCATTGTTACTAGTATTCAGAAATGAAAATAGTTCGCAAATGCTTGTTCCTTGAGTATAATATCGGGGCGAGCTGACTAAAAATAGTAGTACATTTTTTGAAAAGTACGAAAATTCAAAGCGTTGTTTCAAAGCGTTTGGACTGGCTCTGAAGCGTAAGACTGATCATCTAGCCTTCATATAATAGTTTTCTTAACTAATATTATAGTTTCCTCCTTAACAAAAATAAATGATTGCACGATGAAAAAAAATTGTACCGTAGAAATTGGTCCTTTGTAAAACGTAAATTATTTACCGGAATAATTATAGATTTCCCAAAGGATTTTTTCCCAAAATGCTGACTCAATTAAGGCTTTTTAACCTTTTTATTGAACAGAAAAACCTCGAGACTTTCGGATATCCGGTTCACGGGGAGCGGACCGGAAATCCAAAGATCCGGTACGAATTACTAAATAGGAACAATTTATTATGTACCTAACTGGTACAATCGCCTAATGCATGTACATTTTTACAGGTTGGTTATATCAGATGAGTTTTAGTTCTAAAATCATTAAGTTGCTCTCTGATTGCCGACACATTTCTAATACTATTTTTGTAAGAAGTATTTATCTTAAACCAACATTTTTCTTCTTGTGTTTCGTATTATATTTGCAGTCGGCGCCTGTCACCTAGTCAAGACAGTACGTATAATTTAATTTAACTGTTGAACCAGATTATGTTTTCCTGGGTGGTTATGCCATATAATAATATAGTGATTACAGTTACCACAAAAGGCCTGAGGAAAACATGATCAATTAACCGAATGCCGTAAAAACCTATGAACGTTGAAATTTGGAAATAAAACACAGCTTATTATACATAGAACTGCTCTTTTTTAAAATATTATGTTAATTACTCATGTAATTAAAAACGTTTTTCCAAAGGGGTAGTCAAAGAGGATAGAACGCCATACCACATTGTCCAGACACACTTTTCTCGCTTCCTCCACTTTCAAACAATTTTTCACACACGCACGTCGATTATATCGAATGTTCACAAGTCCATTTTGAAGTACTTGTACTTGATCATGCCATGTTTTTTTCTGGTTTAAAACTGCTTTTGAATTACACGTAATTTCATAAAATACCTACTGCAGCTATGTAAAAAGCATTTCAATAATAAACATATAAATCTCTGATGAAATTGTTATTTGATTGCCATAAAGCGCTTGAAAATGTTTTCTAAATAGGACGGAAATATTTTCAATGAGTGAATCCTGAAAATAACGAAATTCTACTCCAACATCGATTCTACTTTAGTTCTCAAGCTTTCGCTGTAACTCTGTAGTTGGGGAATATTTTTTATTAGTTGAATACGGTGCATTATTTTTCACAATTATGACATAAAAATAATGTGTACATATTTTTTTCATATAATTGTATTTTTCATCATACGTATCAAAAGGCCTTCATTTAATATACATAAGTACCTTTTAGAAACCAAGAGTAAATTAAACTTGTTAATAAACTTCCTTACTTACTTACTTTCCCTTGTCCGAACCCAATGGTGCATAGGTCACTGCATCGATACATCAAGTGCAGTGTATCTTTATCATTTTATTGCATAAAGGCAAGATGATCAATCTTACTCTTCAGAACCAGTCCAAGGTAAGTATCACTTATGAAATATTAATATAAAAAAAAAATTTCATAATGACCCCCTACGGGAATCGAACCCGCGACCTCATGCGCGGTAGCAAAATGTGCGCTACCACCATGCGACAAGGCGAGTTTATAAACTACTGAAATTAAACAATCAAGGAAGGAAGTGAAAGGAATAAAACATTTTCTATGCAAAAAATTAAGTGACTATGTCCCTATAAAAACCGTTGTGACTAAACTGATTTCTTGATTATCAACCAGTTTCTAGTGACAACTGGCAAAATATAATATCATGCTTACGAAGAGTATCCCCTTATAAAACAGTTACAATCCTCACTAACAGATTAATTTCAACTGTCATAACCGCAAATACAGCAGAAATACCAGCGCGTTGATTGATAAACACAAGTGTTATATATGTCTGCTTCTATCTTTTAAAGTTAAGACGTGTAAGACATTTCACTAAATGAATGTAAAAAAATATTCTAGAAACACACATAAAAAACACAACATCATGTAATCACTATAGCTTAGATTTCAAAATAAATCAAGGCATCAGATCTTTTCACTCTCTTTCTAAAAAAATACACATGCGCCATAGTAAGCGTGAAGGATTTACTTTTCATCGCTGCCTTTTGTTGCGACTGTGGTAATTCGAAGCAATCTTCTTTCACTTAATTCTTGCACTTTATTTTGGAATTCTAAAAGAAGCAAATATTACCTCGGCCATAGGATAATCCCGAAATTGAAAATGGTGACATCCACAACGCACAAAATTTAAATAAAAACTAATTCGAAACACCCTCACAGCGAATCAGATTAGGCGAGGCTTATGCTAATCAGAAAACCTCTTTATATTACAACTCTTGCTTTAAATTCAAGGAAATGGCTGAAGCGGATTGAATGAAAACATCGCTAATTTTGTAATAACACTAAGTTTAGGGGGTCATTTTCTGGCAGGGAAATAATAATAATGAAATAAGACATTTTCGTAGCACTTTTTTATGATCATCTGAAGATTTGAAGGGTGTCTGACATCTTTGGTTTATCTAAATCACTAAAAAGAAAAAAAAAATAACAGTTACCTAATTACTTATAAGCGTTATAAGACTAATCATATTGCCTTCATGTAATAAAATTATTAAAAAAATACACTGCACTGGTGTTACAACTATTACCTATGCAGTGCCCTATGCACCATCAGGTGCGGATAAAGGGAATAAATTAATGAGACATCATTTATAATAATACGAGTTTCATAAGTATTAAAGTTTTACTTCTATCCGATATATTCACATAATATGTATTATGTGAATATATCTATCTCAAAATCAATAATTTAAGTGAGTAGGCATAACATTTAAAGAATTTTTTTTATAGAAATCAGTAATAAGCTTTGAACAAAATGTCATCATCAAATAATGAATTGCATACATAACTAAAATATTCTGATAAAATTTACCCAAAATCGATACTGAATACTAAATTATTTGGTCATAATGATTAATAAGTCAAACTTGAATCCAGCATTCGTGAAACAGATAAACAAAGTAACTGAAAGTGCTTACTTTAAGCATAAAGACAAACACGATATTATAATAATTTGTACTCAGAGACAGGTACTGAAGACGTACCTCAATATTAATTTACCTTGTAAATTGACAAGATGCTAAACGGAGTGTAACAGCGGAACTATTATGGTAACTCAGCGAATATTTAATTGTGTACACATTACTTATTATGTACATATTATACACTGAAACTAACAATGAATTATATTATCAAATCGTTGTTGCTAATTGGTGAAATTGTTAATTCAGCCGCAGTCATTCTAATACCTTTTTCGTTAAGAAATTCGCGGATAGTACAGAAAAACTATTCTAGGTTTTTGAAATGTACAAAGTTAATGTGTGTACAATTGAACAATGTACACCACGCATTCTATCAAAATTCTCCAAGGCACTGAGACGGTATACTACTGTCCATGAGGTCGCGGGTTCGATTCCCCTAATCAACACGAAATATTTTTTACCATGTGGTTTTCATATAAATATTTAATGTGGACACCTTGGATTGGTTTGAAGCGTAAGACCGATCATCCTACTTTGCCACTGCACTTGGTGTACCCAATGGAGTGCCCTATGCACCAATGGGTGTGCGGGTAAGAGAAAAACAGTAGTAAGTAGTACCTATATATGCATATAGATTGACAATCAAAAGATTATGCTGCAAGAATATCTGCAAAAATATTGATAAATAAAATCGCAAATGGCAAAATTGTATCTGAACCGAAAAAATATTTTAATGCCGTACGTTTATTTAGATTTACTCTGGAAAACATATTATGTACATATTTTAAAATAATGTGACGTCATTACAGTATTTACCGTGATTTTTAAAATCACTAATCTAGTGGTAGGAACCAAAATAAGTACGTAAAGCGTATTACAAACACGAAATCCCATGAAGTGTTCTGAAATAAAATATTTTTCTGTTTTTCTTTGTACCAGGATTCGCTTTGTGTTTCTCTACGGCGGAGATTTGTTGAAAATCTTTACAATTTTCCAGCCATTATTTGAAGCGGAGAATCCCCACAAGTCGAATGTTTGACACCACTTTATACAATATAGCAACACTACGTTTTACAAAAGCAACCTCCTTTGTTCCTTTTTGTGTTAAGTCCTAAGTGTTTGTCGTTTTAGCCAAGTTTTTTGCTGTAGTTGTTTGTTTTTAACTTAGGTATGGTCTTCGTCGGAAAATATTTGTGTACCTAACCCAAAAAAAAAATTGTCACAAAAAAAAAAAATTGAAACGATTTAAAGCTAGCTCTTTTGTTTGTCCGAGACCTTTTGATTAATATTCGTAATGTCTACATTATTTTAATAATTTTAATTTTTAATATTGCATTTATCTTATTGAAAAATAAGTTATCTAAAAATATGAAAGTACGAATATCTATGCTTCTTAAGTCTAAAGTATAGTAATAAAAAGTCGTTGTTCTAGTTCGAAATTCAAGGAACTCGAAAATCGAGGATTACGATTGTATTTAAGAACGGCCGCCAGTGACGTGATTGCTGATCCTTTTATTTCCAATCTTACATTAATACATTTAGGATTTATATTTAAAAAAACCGTAAAAGGTTTTTCGATGGAATGGAAGGTATGGGTTAGAATACAATGTGATTCGAATAATATTCCCTACAAATAAAAAACATTAGAAAAATCTTTCAAGCTTAAACGAACGGTTCATGACTAGGTAGGTATATATTTTTCCAAATTACATTATAGCTGTGTTAAGGGACAAAAATATTTAAAAAGAAAATGAAATTTTAAATCCCCGACTTACAGCAATAGCGATATTTACCTAAATCTTATCTTAAAGAAAATATTCTTTTCAAAAAGGATTAGGATTGCTGAAGATCAACTGACAGTGACAATCATCTGTAGAATACATGCTGAAATGATTACAAGCCAAACAAAGCTTGGCATTGTCACACAGAAATTACAAATATAACGCAAAAACATTACGCAAAAATGCTTTTTCAATGTAAAGTTGGCCGGATAACGCAGACCAAAAATATTATCTCGTTTTCCATTATATTCTACAGTTATAAAAGTATATTTTTCTCGTATTTTCATAGTATTGTGCAGTATTCACCAAAGTAGGATTTTTATTTCAGATTGAATCTAGCATAAATTGTACATAATTCTTAATTTATTTTATCTTATTTCCAGGAATAACAACAGTTTGAATAATACATAAATAGAGTAGAATACAAAAAAAGCACGAGAACCAATTATAGTTTTTCACATTTCACATCAAATTTAGAAATGAAATATCCTAAAAATTCTCCAGAGTAAATTTGATTGATCAAGATAATGAAAGGAGAAAAATAAAGATAAATTGAAATTTAAAAAAGAGCAATTATTCATTAAATCGTTAAAGCAGTCTAAATAGACGAAAACGTTTTTCAAGATGTGAATATAATTCATCCAGAAATTCGCAGAAGATATGGCATGTATTTACTGGACTTGAATTTAAAAAAGAGCAATTATTCATTAAATCGTTAAAGCAGTCTAAATAGACGAAAACGTTTTTTTCAAGATGTGAATATAATTCATCCAGGAATTCGCAGAAGATATGGCATGTATTTACTGGACTTGAATTTAAAAAAGAGCAATTATTCATTAAATCGTTAAAGCAGTCTAAATAGACGAAAACGTTTTTCAAGGTGTGAATATAATTCATCCAGGAATTCGCAGAAGATATGGCATGTATTTACTGGACTTGAATTTAAAAAAGAGCAATTATTCATTAAATCGTTAAAGCAGTCTAAATAGACGAAAACGTTTTTCAAGGTGTGAATATAATTCATCCAGGAATTCGCAGAAGATATGGCATGTATTTACTGGACTTTGAATTTAAAAAAGAGCAATTATTCATTAAATCGTTAAAGCAGTCTAAATAGACGAAAACGTTTTTCAAGGTGTGAATATAATTCATCCAGGAATTCGCAGAAGATATGGCATGTATTTACTGGACTAAGCAATCGTTTTACGCAAGTATAAGTATTGAAATAAACTATAGCCATCTGTTGTTTTTATTCTGAAAGTCAAGTTTTCAATTGTGTTAATGTTTTCGGTTCTTGATTTAAAGTTTAAAAATTTAACATGTGATTCGATATTCCTAAACGTGTTTACGTCAAACGAGAAAGTTTAACAACACGTATAACAACATAGGCGCTTGTTGCTTCTGAAATTAGATTTTGAAGTTTATTTCATTATACAGAATTAGATACAGCAGAATTTTCAAAACAATGTTTTCATCTATGTTATTCAACTCTAATACAAATAATTAGGTAGAGTTCATGCTCGATTCACGGATTCAAGGTAAAATTTTACCACCCTTATAACACGTATAATCCAAAACCAGAATATTTTTTTCCATTTATCCACATTTCTAGATAAAACTTGTGGATATCACAACATGCTTTTAATAGTTTCTTTTCCGCTTAGTGCAATTAAGAATTTAGATATTAAAAAATCATAATTTTATTCACTTAGATAAAATAACAACGTGGCGCTTCTGTATGCTTACGTCTTACGCTTCAGTGCCAGTCAAAGGAATCACACAATAAATATTTTTATGTAAACAATCATATTAAAATAAATATTTCATATTGACAGGAATCAAATCCGCGAATATATGCATGGTAGCAACGCGTTATCTACTTCAACCACGAAGCGGGAAAAAATTAAATCACCATGGTTTTAAGAGGGTGTGATGCCACGTCACCGCGACAATTTCTCCATCCAACCCTACGATTTGATATTCAATCCTTGATTTTCTCTTTGGAATGAAGCGTTAGACTAGACACTAGAACAATGATTTTTTTCACACTTTTTGATAAAGAACGTGCTTGCTTCGTTATTATTTTTAATAGGTATTTAGTTTTTATACACATATTTTATCTAAAGCTTTTTTTATCTCAAGTCTAGGTGTTTGTAACGTTGTTCTCCTATATGATTGGGCCTCCTCGCCTGTTGAGGTGGTTGAATTAAAAATTAAAAAAAGACAATGCAAATGTGAAAAAATAATACAGGGCTAAAATACTAGGGACAAAATTGAGGAATACGATTGTATGAAGAAGCAGTCTCTGCTCACGTGCCGGCGCATTCAAGCGATGCGATGCTTTGAGTAATTTGTCATGTTTTATTTGATAAAAACAAGGAGTATCTATGATATTGTATACTTTTCATTTAAAACAAAAAAATTATACTATGTAACCCTATTCTTTTCGATTCGACAGTTCTAAATGGAAGAAAAACATTTAACGATTCTTCTCGTAGTAGTTTTTTAATGTGGATTTTGGAACAACGTTAAAATAATAACTCTTAAAATTTCTTATCATTTTAGGTTTCACCATACCTGAGATGAAAACATTTTTTTCTTTTATTGCAGCGGTACATAATTTTTTTTATATGGACTGGGAAAAAAAATTCGATACGTGTTGATTATTATAAGGATTTAAGTCAAAAATAGCTCATCCGAAATAAGGGGTTGCAATAATTCAATGTAAAATATCTGCTTTACAGACCACAAAATAATGTCCAGTCAACTGTAACAGTTGGTGTAAGGAAGGCGGGTTGCGTTTTGCCCCTGTTATTATGTATTGCAAGGCTGTATTGTAAAGCTACCCCAATTTATTGCAGGTCTGTAAGTTTCTAAAAATAAAATTTAAGATTTTCTTGTTTAGCATAATATACGGCCACGTTAAGAAACGATCACATTTATGTGAGACAGTCTACAAGATAAACCTTTTTTAAAAATAAACGAGTTTTTTTCCGCCTTGTCATGTAGCGGATATCGCGTTAAGCTATTGTGAGATATTAGTTTTATTAAATATTGCTAATTTTAATGTGGTTTTCACATAAATTGATAACATATATTTATGTTGATGATACCTACAACTGGCGTTTACGCGTAAGACTGATCATCTGGCCTTCATGTAATAAATTATTAGTGCCTTGTGCACCATTAGGTGTGGATTAGGGAAATTAATAGTAGAATCAGTAGGTTAAGAGTTTGTCCCAAAAAACAAAAAGGGAAAAAAACACTTATGCGGTAAAAAATAATACAGCTTCGTTAAAATTTCACCTTTTCAGCAAATCCCTTTGAAAACTAAGTTTATATTGTTTGGTTTATTTTGAAAATCATATTAAGTAAATATTTGAAAGTGGAAAATGACGTCAGCGTCGCTTCATATCGCCTACGGGTTTTTTTTTTTTTTTAGCAAAACAACAAAAATTTACTACCTCAAATATTTGTTTTACTTTTGGTATAACATTTTGAATACATACTGCCTTAAAATAATATTATCAAGCTCAAATGAATCACTTTGTAAAAAAATTCATCACACGTAAGTGATCACAGTGGCACAAATCTAAAATTGATTTTTTAGCTGGCAGAAATATCTTTAAATATGTATTTATCAGCATTGATATAAAATACAAATTCTGACAGAAATGAATTAATACGTAATTTTGTCGGCAGTTTGCGTCAGAACTGTGGGACGTGTATCTGACTTGGGAGGATGCGCAGGAACTGGCAGCCGATCGCTAGGCTTGGAGGCAGTTTGTAGAATAAATATGCTCCACATTGGGAGCGGATATACTTGCAGAGCGATCATAGTACTTAGTGCTATTGTAAGTGCTTAAAACTCTCGTAACAAGAAGTAGTCTTGTGTGTCACAGTACGTAGAAATCGGTTATTTGAAGATTATTTCAAGTCCGGGATCAAAGTTAGTAGGTTTTTACGGTCTTTCAAAATACAGATAATGTTTTTCTAGGTTATTCATGTGTGATATCTTGGACTGGTACTGAAGTGTATGACTGATCATCTTACCTTCAAGTAATAAAATGATCTAGACACACTGCACTTGCTGTGCCGATGCAGCGCCCTATGCACCATTGGGTGCGGATAAGGGAAAGTAGTAGAAGTAGTTTGTGGGCTTTGTGTAAAATTTAGTAATTTATTTAATTTCAATTATTGTCATCCTGGATTGTAAAAAAAATATTATGTAATATGGTAGATATACAAAATTATAATATATAATTGAACAAAACACGTAAAATCCGTACTCCTTTTTATATTTTGAAATACATTAAAGTATTGATATTTTTAATGCAATATTATATATTTAATATTATTTATCTTTTGTACGGTGCGTGGTGGGATGAATTTCCATAGCATATTCATTGGAATACGATATAATTTTTAATGATTTATAGGCGAATCCAGGTTACCAAACAAAGAAAATGGTAAAAACCACGTTTAACAAGATAATACCACCCTTTATTCGTGAGGTGTATTCCAACATGATTTATAATACGTTTGTGTTGTGGATTTCTGAACATGTACCTTACGGTAGTTTACGTAGAGAAAATAAGTGAAAAAAATATTCGAAAATGTTCCATTAGGAGCAACTAAACACTAGGATACCTTGTAATACGAACTAGATACATGATATCGTAACTCAAAATTGTTTAATAAAAAAGTTTATAAAACAAATAATGAGACTTATCCATTCCAGCTTAAAAAAAAACCAAACTTTAAAAAAAAAGCAGATTATTTATAGTGAAAGAGTAATTATAAATAATACAAAATATCCGCTCGCTGGCGTTGTGTAGTAATTAGCCCGCTGGGTTACCACGGGAGATAATATGCCAGATTAGATTTCAGAATTTATTTTAAAAAAACGTTTTAGTGATCTAATCTGGAAAAACTCAAGGGGGTAATAATAATTTCAAAGCTGGGGTAGTGTTGCGGACTCCGGATAAGAATCATTAGGTTAAAGTCCCGCTCCAACTTGTTCACTACTTTCTGGCACAGTTATATCCAATTTATATCGGAATATAATAAAAACGCAATAATGTTGTGTAGTGGTAAAATGATGATCAAATCATTAATCAAGATGTAAATGACATAAAATCACCAAGTTTGTACAAAATCATGTGGTCTTTAACAAGATTTTGAACGAGTCCAAAAATTTGTAGACAAAAACTGGATTTGGCCCATGTTTTTCCGTTCAATTCAAATTGATATTTCAACAGATAAGAGAATTGTAGAAGGGAATTTGGATATCTATGCACATATTTTATAGATATTCGTATTATCTTCACTTTTCGTTATCCTGACAATTGAAATAAAAATGCAAAAAAGTGGACTTCGCGTTATTTTTTTTCCTGGAATTTTTTTTTTCGAAAATCGATAAAGCTATCGCCCTAGAAAATAGATTAAAGTATACGTGATATTGTTTCCTTTATCTCTTCGTCAACATTGCAAATGACTGATAGAGATTTGGGTTAATTCCGAAATAACTTTATAAAAACAATCTCAATCTTCAAATAATACTTGATTGACAAAAGAGGATTATCTTATCCATTGTACCAAGTGAACCAACCAATCGGATTACTTGCTTGAAATATCATCTGAGGCAGATAGTCAAAATTTAATAAAATACAAACTGATAAGTGATAGAGAATTGTTTGAATTTTTTATTAAATATTATCAACTGACAAAAACACTCTTATGTGGATACAAAGCTTGTGGAAACCATAATAATTATAATAATATTGGTACCTTATAAAGCGCCGTTTTCGTGAGAAATTGCCCCAAGTATTTAAAAGTAAATTAATGTAATTTCTCAATTCACGACTTTTGGAACAATTATGAACTGTTGCAAAATTTAAGTGCTTTGGTAAGGAATTTTGAAAAAATAAGTGTTGAGTTTTGCTCTGAATTTGTTAGGATACAAATAAATTTATAAAAAATAAAATTCAATTATACCTACTTAATATGAAAATAAGACAAATCTTTTAACATGACTTAATTTTATTATCGTCACATGTGAAAGCTTCATTGAAAAATCGCTAAGCATTTTAGCACTAACCTTATGATTGTAAGTGAGATTCTTACCGAATTCATCACGTACGCGTACCTACTAAAAAGCGTCTGAAGATGACTCTTCAATTTTTTATGTTTACAACGATTTCCAGCTAATTTTTATAAACAACATTTTGAGTGTGTCCAAATACTTGTAGACAAAAACTGGATTTTACCCATTACGGGCTAACATTAAATTGCACTTTGACATCTCAACTGAGACGAAAAGTTAGGAAGGGAAAATAGATATCTATGCGTTTAATCATAAATTTTATATATACAGTGAATTGGCGCGACGCTTCACACGTGAAAACTCTGTCATCCATTGAGAAAATTGCTATAATTATCTTCAGTTAGCATATAAATACCTATGTTCTTTTAAAATTATATTGTATTTGTGAAAGAATGTTTCTGTGAAAGAATTTCTAAGCAATGAAAGAAATGTTACTTTAAATAATTTGTATTTAATATTTATTATTTTTAGGCCGAACTTTTTGGAATATCTAATGGATGTAGGAAGATTTTTTTAAACATTACTTCTAACCTAAACCTTAGATACTTTTCATGAAATTCTATTTTCGTCTATATCGTTGATTCTTATTATGTTACAAAATAAACATATTTTATACAAAATAAAGAAATTTCCGAAGAGAAGAGAGTTTTATTCACAGTTACCCTTATACAGTATTATGTTCTGTTTTTTTTTTATGGTTGTAACATTTTTTTGGCAATTTTAACCATTACCTTCCATGCGTGGGTGGGTATTTAAAATCTCGTTTTCCTCTCTTGGCCCCCTACCCCGTTAAGGACGATTAAATGAAATAAAAAAAAGAATAGCAAAAAATTGTGAATGACAAAAAGCCTGGAAACGAAGATAGAAAACTTTAAACCAGCATGAAAGTTTTTCAATGAATGAAATAAACTACATGATAGACTTGATGGTTGAAGGCTTTACCATATAAAAATGTGTAGAATTAAGATGCTCAAAGTATGCTTGGATTCTCTTCAATTACTAAAAGACCTTTGTTGAGTCAGGATATATGTTAAAACAAATACCGTAGCTAATAAAGTGCATATTTAAACATTTTCATTTTGATTTTTCATTTACGGATATCATGAAAAAATACCACCGCCTGAAAATGCATATTTCATCTCCCCTTACAAGCTATTGTAACTTTCTCACCCCCTCGTCCAATATCCCTCGTCTCCCCCACTGACGTAAGTTTCAAGTGTAATTAAGATATTCATGAAGATGCAAATGACCACCTTTTCCACACACCCCTAGAACAAATAACACGAGGGAAGGACGTAAGGGATGGTCTTGAAATAGACGGAACGCATGATAAGAAAACAATAAATATAATCAATGTTAGGGACGAGGTAAGCTGGGAGACCTTGAGTCAGATGTGCTTTGTTTTGTATGCTAATTTCTTGTGTGGTCAGTTTGTAATAACGTCCTAGTAAACATAAAGGATTTTGCGACAAACACGTGTAACAGAAAATATATCCTGCAATATACAATATTGGTACAAGGTATTTGAAAAAAAACGCATTTCATTAAAATGAAAGATCCGCAGACGATATTGTCTTAATATACGGGGCCTCTATGAAATTATGTCTGATTGAAGAATCGAAGGTAGAATCTGCGAAAATTATTGATATTTTAAAATAACTAAAAACAGTATAATAAAAATACTTGGTGCACTTCTACTTATATTTATTTTGTTAGTTAGCGCTTTCACCCAGTTATTTGCATCTTCAGACTGGTAAAATTTTGTACATAACCAAATCAAAATAAATAATTTTACATAATAAATTTAAGAACAGTAAGAAAAAACAGTATGAGAGAAAAAAATAGACAACAAACCAATCTGAAGATGCCCGTAAAAGGGTGAAAGCGCTATCTGGTGAAGTAAATATAAGAAGCGGAAGTTAGTGTACCAAGTATTTTTATTTAACGTTTTTTAAATATTTAAAAATAATTATATCATGGAATTCCACCAATCAATGTCACCAAAAAATATACTACTACTACTTCCCCGTATCCGCACAAAATGGTGCATAGGGCAATGCATCGGTATACCAAGTGCAGTGTACCTTGATCGCTTTATTCCATGAAGATAAGGTGATCAGTCATACGCTTCAGTACCAGTCCAAGGTATCACACATGAAATAATTATATGAAAATTACATGTAAATACATTTTTCGTGTTGACAATCGGACTGACAGTTCGGAATCGAATCCGCGACCAAAAAATATAAAAAGGGCTTTTCATAATTTACAGAGAACTTCAAAAAAATGTATTATTAACTAAAGTATCAATATGTATTGTAATAATAACATGTAAAAATAGAATTAAAGATGTATAAGTTTCATTCTTATTGTAATGAAATTCTGTATGTCATTCGAATTAATGTGGTAGTTTCAAAAAGCTTCCGTCTAAATTCACGTAAATCGAAACGAATATTACATAGGTACGTTGAAGTTATATTACGTCATGCGTCAGTCAACTATGTAAGGATATTTCGTTTAGCAAAAATTCCTAATTGTAAGTTTTATGTTGAAAATTGGTTTGGTTTGATAGAGCAAGTAAACCAAAGCAGTAAAATTTCTGTCGTAGTTGTTTCCCCGGTTGATAATATCAATTTAGGAAAAAATATATTTTGGTTCTCAAACACGCGTTTAATTAATTCCGATGGTTACAAACATCAGAGAACTTGATAAAAATCCTTAACTGCACTGTCGTTAGATGACAATTTTAAATCAAAACATATACATACATAAATATACATGTGATTCAACTTTAAAAAATGATATTGCTGGTGTGTATATTTGCTAATAAGCGGAATGGGTAATTATCTAACAGTCAAGTGACAATGATATGTAATACGTTTTGTACGCTTGAGAATCCACATCCCCTTGCTTAGAAAAAACTTCTTCATCTCTCTTAAGATATCGTTAGTATAAATAATGTTTTTGTAAAAGAGCGTAAAGAAAAATAATTTAAACTAATAAAATATGCTTGATTAAATATTGTCATTCAAAACTATATGATTGTGAAAACAAAAATGGCACATGGGAATAATTTAAATTAATGTCAAAATAAGGGATTTTAATCGTCACTATAACTTAAATGGTGAAAATGTTGTAATAAAAACCGGATTGTATCGGGAAAACAGAGCTTTACTAACTCAACTTGGGCTTTAGTTTTATCTTTATCCCTAATCGGTATTATCTTAAGTAAAATCGTTTCTACCCTTCACACGCTACCCTTGGCCTTCCACTTGTGTTAGGAGCCCATCCCCGAGGAAATGATTACAAAATATACAGGAGGACTTAGAATTTCGAATTCAACAGTATGAAGGCTGCGTGGAGATCTAAATTTACTCTAAAAACTAAGTGCCGTCTAAAATAATGTCTACTTCACGCCCGTTCTCCTCTATGACCGCGAGTCATGGCATCTGGTGTGCGATGTTTCAACTTGACAAAGAACACGTAGATGAGACAACGAACGCAGCAACCCATGGTATCATATTTCATTTGATGAATGCGTTTTGGCTGGCCGGGCCATATTTAACATATATATGTGTCCCGAGAGTCTTTAACCAGGCCTGCCTATTTTACAAGACATCAGTTTCCCGGCGTCCTGGACGTCCACTTCTGACAATCCGTCGACAGTTTACGTCTGAGCTACGGGATATGGATCTGACTTGGAAGGACGCGCAGGAATTGTTGGCTGATCGTTAAGCTTGGAGGTATCCTTCGAAATCCATATAATCGACACTAGGAACTGAAATGTATTAATGATTATATAATTATTTCGAATGAATTTGATTGAAAAGGGCGATTGAGATGATAAATAACTAATTTAAAAAATTTAATAGGCATTCCAGAATTCCCTTTTCAAGCTGGAGGAAAGTTCGAACCGATGATTTTTATTTTTAAATAATGAAAGTGTACTACTTACTCATGCATACATACTAGTCCAATATAATGTAGGGATATAGGCACCATTTTTGGGGGGAAATAACAATATGATCAATGCATTTTGTTTTGTTGTGCAAACCTACACCCTGTAGGTATGTTATGTATTGTACATATACAGTCTCGCAATATGCAGAACTATTCGCAAATGGAGTAGGCTTTATTGATTTAATTCACAATGCTAAACCATCCCTTATGATGAGTGTTCTGCGAATTCACGTGTGTAATTGTGTCTGGCACGAGATTTTACCCTAGAGAGCTTTTTGTGTTACAGCTTCTCGGACATTTTAAACCTTAAAATGCAATTTATCGATAACGCACATTCACATATTATTTACGTTTACGTTTTATCTTCTATTAAATTAATAAACCTTTCACCTGTAATGCGTATTTACAATTTGGTATACCCATGAATTTATTAAATATTTCATCATAACCCATTCGATTGTTAATGTTTGAGTCAGTACTTAATAATATTTTTGTCAGGATTGCATTCTGTCATGTGAATATGGCAGTATTGTTCACTACTTCTATTACTCACCCTTATCCGCACCCAATGGTGCAAATGGCACTGCATTGGTACACCAAGTGCAGTGAATCCTGACCATTCGTCGTTAAATAAAGACAAAATGATCAGTCTTACGTTTTAAGGCCAAGGTATTTGATATGAGATATTAAAAAAAAAAAACATTAGAATAAATAGTTTTTATTGACCCCGATCGGGTATCGAACCCGCAACCCATGCATGGCAGCCCAGCGCGCTACTGAAGTTGGTATAATTCACAGCAGTATTTGCAGTATTGCCGTATAATTTCAGAGCCCCGTAAAGCTTGTTATAGTATAATTCACAGCCCTGTGAAGCTCAACTGAAACGATGGCTCAATTTTGTTTACGAAAAAGTGATTAATTTTATACTCAACAGTTTTTCTAACCAGTTAACTTTTCCTGCTTAAGCTATGTCATGACAGCGAACATAGAAATTATTTGGCAGATATTGGCTAAAAGACAATGAAGATGTAAGATTTTACTTGAAAAATTTGTATTGTGGTAATCAAAGTCACTTTTACACCGTTCAAAAACTATTTAATCATCCTTCAATACAAGTTATTTAGGCATTAATACTTCGCCATAAATCTTCAGTCTGTGAAATCTGTCAGAATAGTTGCCCTTGTCATAATAAATAGTTATTTATGTAGTTGCCAGATGGCATGCTAAATATTAAATCTAAATCGTACTGAATCACAAAGTTACACTAGCTGTCAAAATAAGTTATAAATTAGATATAAGTGTTTGTTAAATATTTTTAAATGTGAAAGCAAAACCTTCCATTTTTATGAAAAATATGCATTCATATAGTAACCATCGATCAGCGTAGTTACATTGTTAACATTAAAATTTTCTTTGCATGTAATGTTTTAATCTTTTTAATATTTTGCATCTATGTTGTACCTACAAAGTACATCAACTATTAAAATTAGGTCTAAAATTATTCGATTCTTGGCAAAAAAAGGTAAAAAATTACGATATCTACGAGTGAAAAAAATTTACTAATACATAGTAGGCATGGGTAACTCCTGACACAACTATATCTTTGGATATATATCTCGAAGCTGATATATATCACTCCTTTCCCTTTCCACAAATTAAACAAATCTCATATCTTTTTTTTAAATTTTTTTTTTTACATACTATATCATATATGTAAAAAAAAAGTCTGGCTGAGTAGCGCCGAGATGTATTCAATGCGAATTTCGACAGAAGTATGGGCGACGTTGTAAACTCTAGAACTTCGGTCAACTTCACTTGAGTTTAGAGTTGTCGCTATTAGGTATAATGGTTTCGAGATATTTCATTATGCGAGTTGAATATATAGTCGATATGTTGAAATTTTCATGTAAATATTTATTAAAACCACTGTTATATATTATGTATTGAATATTTATGTAATGTATGTATTTTCTTTTTAGTTTTTTTTTGTAATTTTTCATGTATCTAAGTACTTACTGTGTAACCAAAAAAAAAAGTTATGTAAAAGCCTTACGGACGTTGAAACAATAAAAATAAATAAATAATCTAAACAAAAAAATATTATTGTTATTTTAAAAAACAAATATCAATTTTATAAACTTATTGATAATTATTTTGTTTTTCTCAGTCGTTTTTCAATTAAAAAAAAAACAGAGTTACCCGCGAGAAATATTAAAACAGTTTTTAAAGATATGATCCCACTTTTCACTCCAATATCAGTTAGTTCGTTCTTATATCTTCGGGGAAGTATATCTTTTCACTCCCATATCAGTTAGTTCGTTCTTATATCTTCGGGGAAGTATATCTTTTCACTCCTATATCAGTTAGTTCGTTCTTATTCTTATATTCGGGTAGGTATATCATTCCCATATCCGGTTAGTTCACCAATCTTATATCAGTTGTATTTCCGGCTCCAACGCGCGCGTGAGAGCGAGACGCTTCAATAATATTGTTGAATAAAGGTGACAGAAAATATAAGTTTGTCGTGATTATCGCGAGAAGCGTAAACGTCCAATAGAGATATTTCCTTAAACCAGGTATAATCGAGTTTTATAATGTTTTTTAATACGATACCAATCCAATATAGCATAAAATATTGGATTAACATTATAATATTTCCATTTTAAAACACTTTTCAATGCATGAAAACTTTGAGTTGAGATGTCAAACGAACAAATCACGAAGACGACAAAAGTGGGATAGAAAAAACTAATTTTACCGAACTACTTATCAATTACTGTAAAAATCCAACCCGGCAAAAAATGTTTTTTGACATTTCATTATTTTAGTTATAATTGAGTTTTATTATGTTTTTTTTCAATATGATACCAATCCAATACTGGATTCAATATTGGATAATCATTAAAATATTTTCATTTTTCCCGCTTTTCACATTACTTTGATACATTTAAGTCGATTTACAAGCACAGATTATATATTTTGTTTACAAGTCGGAGTTAGGTACTTGTTCCCGGAGTTAGGTACTCCAATTTATGGAGTGATATAGTGATATAGTGATATAGTGATATAGTGATATAGTGATATAGTGATATACTGATATACTGATATACTGATATACTGATATACTGATATACTGATATACTGATATAGTGATATAGTGATATAGTAAGCTGATATATATCTTTTCTTGGAAGGATATGTTTCATATCCAATCTTTTATCAGAGCTAGTTTGCCCATGCCTAATACATAGACCACATACATAGACCGTATTTCTCCACATACATAGACCGTATTTCTCAGAAAGGTTATATAGAAAAAAGTTTTATCTTCTCCATAAAACATGATATTTGCAACCTTTTTTAAAAAAATATACAAAATGAGGCCAGAAAAATACCTATTACTCGTTTTAGGCACAATGAAACTAGACCCAAATTTAGTTTTCCGAATAAAATGTTATAAAATGAAAAAATATCTACGTCTGATCGCCCACGTTACGAAATAAGGGGAGTTTAATTTAGTGGCAGGGATTTTTTTTTTAAATGTGTAAAATAAAAATCCATAATATAGTGTGTTGAGTTCTGAGGTTTTTGACACTAGTTCTTAGACTGAACAATTCTAGTATGAATAAACTTTAGGCTTGAAATATATTTACATTATGTGCGAAACATATAGTTTTGAACATTCAATGTCACTACATTATGTTATTTGTAGTTAAGTAAAGAGAAACTGAATAAAAAATCTGCATTGAAAGGAGGTATTTCATCACCTCTGTTTAAATTAAATGTCGGTTGTAATTTGCTACCAGATTTAAACGATATTAACAACAAACTGATTTCACCACAGAAATAATGACAAATAAATCTATCCTCCGATTAGCTAGTCAGCACTTTCGTCCGGCAACAGTGCAGCGGTGTAGTCAATGCTTTCAAAATCTTTCCTTTTGCAAGCTAGAATCGAGTTTTATTATGTATTTTAATATGATACTAACTCTATACAAAATAAAATATTGGATGAATGCTTTTAATATTTCCATTTTAACAAATTTTCAACGCATCAAAAATTGACAAACGATCAAATACGACGCCATTTTTAAATACGTTACAAGGAGATTGGGATAGAAAAAACTAATTTTACCGGACTGCTTATCAAATAGTGTAAAAAATCCAACCCAGCCAAAATGTTTGAAGACATTTAGTTTTTTTTTTTAGTTATAAACGAGTTTTATTATGTTTTTTTAATGTGATACCAATCCAAAACAACATAAAATATTCGTTGATTGATATGGCATTTATTTTGTTGAACTCCATGATATCTTATGTTAAAATCAAAAAACGATTTTTTTGGTTCTACGTGATTCACTTTAACAATATGTCGTCACTAAATGAAAAAAATCAATAAATCACGTAGAACCAAAAAAATCGTTTTTTTGATTTTAACATAAGATAAAATATTCGATTATCATTATAATATTTCCATTTTGACTGCTTTTCAATGCATTAAAAATTTGAATCGAGATGTCATAACTGTTGCAAACGCGACGCCATATTTAAATGTGATTTAAAAGGTGAACAAACCTTTGACTAACTTTAGCGACGTTTTATATGGGATTTACAATAATTTTGTGATAATCAGAAGTGATGAAATTCATTTTCAAACTTAACTGCGATTTAGTAGGACATTTACGATAATCAGGTTTTAAACGGAGGTGATAAGAAAGGGCCTAAATGTTTTGAGTATACCACAGTAAGCTAAAGATTTTCTTAGGCCCGGTTGTTTGACCGATAGTATAAACTAACTTAAGTTAAAATTTTAACTTTAGTTAAAAAAAATCACAAAAATGGGTTGTTTGACCAGTGTATAGTATAGAACGTCTAACTTTAGTTAAAAATTTATATCCCTCGACCAGGGACGGATATATACAGGGTTATTTTTTAGTCAGTTAACAAAAAAAAACCCTGAATTCAGTATCGTTAATAGAAACCATTTCAATAAAAAAAACATGTACTTTTTTTTTTTACAATTTATTATTTTTATTCCTATAATTTTTACAAATTACGTACACCCTATCACAGCACAGCTGTTTGCATATTCGCGTTGGTTCATACCCTTGCGACGAAGGTGCGCGCGGGGTGGATGCGCAGGGGCCGCTCGCGCAGTCCCCCCCGCGCCGCGGTCTTTGACGGTTGTGCCCACGCGCCGCGTTTGACGTCGCCGTTTTCAACAAAAATTATTTTAGCCTTTGATCAAGTGAAAAATGAACATTTTGTGCTAAGAAACATTAGTGGAAATGTCCTAAAACGTGCTGGACTGTGCTTGCAGCAACATGGACTGCATTTTGAACAATTATTAAAATACAATTAGTGTAAGAGAAATGGACTCCATTTGTATGTTAATTCAACAATTATTATAAATAGCCAATTCCAATTTTTAAATACGCCTAAGCACATGTCGTTTTTCACTTTATCGACTCCTTATCATCTGAGAATTAATTTGTCGACATGTGTTTTGACGGTCCTAAGCCCGTTGAAAGTATGAAGGAAGATTTGGAACAATTTAAAACCGCCGGACATAGGCAAGGAGAGGGGGGGCCGGGCGGGGAGGCGGCCGAACGCTGCTCGGCCTAGGGGTGACCAAGTCTTTACAATTTCTGAGGAATTATTTGGGTGCCCTTTTCTTTTTTTTTATTTGAGAAAGGACATGTTTTTTTATTGAAATGGGTTCTATTAACGATACTGAATTCAGGGTTTTTTTTTGTTAACTGACTAAAAAATAACCCTGTATTTAAACTTTAGTTTAAAAAAACAAGATGGCGTCCTACAGACGCTCGTTTCATTCGATTCGAGTTTTCTCTTCACGTTTTTCTTAATCAAAAATAGTTTATGAATAAAAGTAATGCAGAGTAGCATAGTTTTTATGTATGTATAATAGGGATACTAAAAAGGACTGCATATTATTAATTACAGCCTATTTACATTCTGTCATTGTAGTAGTTTCAACTGTCACACGCGCGCCCGTATCTTGGATTTCACGCGTCTGTACATTTGAGTGAATATTAACCGAAAAATGGATTTATCTATCGTAAATAACTATGGTATTAGTGATAGTTCAGAAGAAGATGAACTCCTTCTGAACTATTTGCTTTCCCACAAAGCCAAAGTTTTTTGGCCGAGGACAAACGGCATGTTATTGTGGGATGACGGTGAATTCTTAGCAAGATTTAGTATGTCAAAAGAAACCGTTTTGTTTTTGTGGCTAACGCAATTTATCGAAGACGACCTCAAAACCTCTACCAACAGGTACGTTTTTCTATAAATCCAATATATTGGTGAATAATATTATGACTGTAGTAGGTATAGGTACCTATAGATTATGTCAGTGCTCGTTCTGGTTTGTAAATAATAAAAAAATCTGTTCCAGGAATCATGCAGTCATTCCTGTACAACAAGTGCTGTTAGCTCTAAGATTTATGCTACAGGCACAATACAGCAATGTACTGGAGACCTCAGTGGATTCCATAAATCAACAGTTTCCCGCATTATATTTTGTGTCACCTAAGCTATTTGCAAATTGCGCACCAATTTTATATCAATGATTTGTTTCAATGTTGCTCGATCGCAAAAAAAACTAGTGAGAAAATAAAGTATTTTTATTGTTTAAGGTTTGGAACGCTTTAAACCAAAGTATCTTTTAACTATAGTTTAATTTCGAGTCAAACAACCCATTTCGGTTTTTACTATACTTACCGGCCAAACATTAGTATATTTAAACTATAGTTAGCGGCTTTTATACCATCGGTCAAACAATATTATGTTTCTTTTTTCCACATAAAGATAGAGAAATATCAATCCAATCTTGTGTTCAAAGATTGAAACGTGAGGTAAAATTTGTACCCTAAATACATTAGACCTTTTTGATACAGTGTCTATCATAATAATTCAACGATTTTATTTTTTTATTTTACCTATATTCTCTATGGAATTTATATTTATGACCCTTAAATATTTATACAAATATTAGTTTTATGAGTTTAGGTCTTAACAATCAAGGATGTCTGAAATGTCATCGATTTCATAATGAGGTTTGCTTTGTGTTTGGACAACATTTTACAACAAAAAAAAAAAAGACAAAAAAAATGTAATATTCGCCTGTATCCGGAGTAGAGCCCAAGAAAAAACAAGAGTAAGGCCTCGGTAAAAAATACTTAAAATACGCGAGAAATCTGGATAATCATTGTGAGTGGATAAGGAGACGTATAAATGTGGAGGAAACTAGGACCAAATTACAGATATATGTAGAGTGGCGACGAGTTCTGTCATTCCTGCCTGCTTCTTCTGGAAAATTGCGTGATAGTTATGTAGAGCTGATGGATGCGGGACTGTCATGGGAGGAGGCGAGAGTGTTTCCCGGGTTCCTGGAGGGATCTAGTAATGTCCACATGCTCCACATAGGAGCAAACATAACGAAAGAAGAAGAAGAGGAGAGAAGATTTATTATGTTATGAACGGTTTTTTTTGTTAAATATTTGTATCTATTTGTTAAAATATAAAATGAATCGATTTAAAAAACATGACGCTAAATAACACAATTATTGTGGATTTTTTGGAGTAGACACTTGGTTGACCTTTTTGTAAATTTTAAGGATTAATAAAATGGGGATGTTCAATGAAAAAAACCAAAAAACCTTACCTTTGTAGAAGTTAAGTTTTCAGATAGTTTGGATTGGCCTATTTTTGGCAAAGTAGATATTTGCGAATTCTTTTTGACGGAACCGGACTCAACCGGATTAATTTTAAGCGATTTAACGTTTCAAAAGAACTAAAAACTTAAAATATTATACAACAACGTCACGTTTTTATATTTTGATTATTTATAAGTACATTTTACTAGTCTTAATCAAACAAACTTTAAAAAAATTGGCTTTATCTTAAAACACGAATTTTGTGGCTCAATCTAACCACTGAATTTATTTATGACATTAATAGAGAAAATCTTTATCTTGGTATTCATATACCTAACATGCTACATTAAATAATGATTAATTCTTTACAATTTGGATTAGGTCCAAAACGATATTTTTTATAACTTACATCCTGTAAAATTTTCTGAATATCTGAAATACAAGTTCCTAAATGGTATTTCCTGCGATGTCGTTAAATTAACTACCCCCGATTGACCTCCTAATTAATTCTCATATATATCTAGAGCAGAATGCGAGAGGAGGGTAAGAATAAAAAGGTTGTAAGCTAATCCTCCACCCACCTGGTCGTTAATATAGCCTATTCAGTAAACTAATGTGGAATTAATGGCTAAGACTAATATTTATTCAGACCTACCCAGAACCTAAAGTAATAAAATAGTGTGAATTCTGAAAAATTACTTTTCCGATTTGTCTTTAATTTACTTCTAACTTACTTCTCAAATAATTTTAAAATTTTAAAATTACCCTAGGTTTGCGATTTAATATTATTGAATTTTTCACTTCATATGGGACAGAAAACTGTACAGTTTATTTTGCAGTTTTATGTTCGGAAAACTATACAAAAGTATACAGTCACTACAGTTAGCCATAATAACAATTACCCGTGTGCAAACATACTTTAATAACTTACGCTCGCGCTTAAAAAATATACACATTTAACTTGTCTTTTGACAGACTGTTCAGTTTTCTGAACAAGAAACTGTGCAGTTTTCGGTCTCATATAAAGTGTGCTGTCATCTTGCACATTAAAAACGTGATAAGGGCAAACTGCACTTGGTATACAAATGCAATGCGGATTGCACTATTAAGAGAAAAGGAAGAAAGATACAATCATAATATAAACATAATTGGTTATAAAAAGATAGGAAAATTATATTTCATTTCGTTTAAATTTAGCGCATTTTATTTAAAATAAAAATAATTGTGTTACGAAAATACGGATATATATCAATACGTTAACCCGCAATAAAACCTAACCAAAGCGAATTAAGTTAATTGGGTAATTATGTTGAAAGTAACGTCTTTTTATAACGGTACAACTCGTAAAAAATCCACGATAGTGAAAACAGTTTATGAAATATAGTTTTTAATACTAAATTTCCCATAATAATATATTGTTTTTTTTCATCTCCACAGTATTTTTAAAATTTTATAAGTATATGTAGACACTTTTATACGTTAATTGTATCTACTTTATGTGGCCTAAATCGTTTCATCTGTTATTAAATTAACTAAAAAAACAACAAAACTCAGACAAATCGTAATTTTTATTTGCACGATTAGGAGACCAACACTGTGATCACCGATGTATCTACGCAGTAATGACTCGTATGAGAGGTTAATAATTAAAATGTATTTAATGATTTAAGGTTTGACGTCATATACGTGTCATAAATGCGATATGCCTACACGTCAGGCACCAGAAAGCAACATTACTAAAAAAGCTTTCATTCATAACGCTTGTAGGTAGGGGTTTTACTTGCCATACTTTTTCCACTTCGTAACGCTAAGAAACTTCGTATTCGCAACGAAAAATAAAATTGTTCAAATTGACTCGCCAAAATACGGAGATTTGTATAAATATAGATTTAAACAGGTTAATCTGTTATTAATATGTATGGTGTCATGTTTGCCATACTTCGATTATCTATCAGCATGTCAACAACTCCACCATCATAATATAGTTCTGAATTTTTCAAAGGAAAATAAATCTTGTTGAGTTATGAAACACAATTATAATAAAAAACCCTTTATGTTTTATTTGATTACCCATGCTTATACTATGTGATAATCTATTTTGATTTTTTTTTCAGGTAAATCTCCATAAAATATAGTACTTTCACAAAATAGTTACTGACTGTTTGCAGATTGTTTTATTTTATTTTATTTCCAGGAAAAACAACAGTTTAAATACATAAGAATAGTACAATACAAAATCATATGTCACAAAGGCATATTTTCCAAAGTATTTCATCCCGTCAAATAATTGGATTAATCAAACATTCAAAGCACTAAATAACAGTATATTAATTATTCAAAAATGACTTACGATAACGTTGGTCCTGCTAGCGAACGTCGGTCGAGGGTGAAGGTTGCGCTAAAGAGCTAATTTCTGAAAACGACAATTGAACGGTTATTATTGTTTCAATTAAGAATTTAATCACAAGAATGGCCATCAAAGGATTTGGTTTTATTTGCTTATTGGAATTTGTACTTTAATAAATTGAAAATCGTTCCAAAAGGGAGGATTTTCCCTGAAGCTTAAAAGGGCAAAATGGTCATTTTTATTTTTCATAATTCTGCACATTCCACTTTTCATCAATACCTCGATATGAGTATATTTGATGGGGCGTCAGGAATAGCCTTAATTGAGTATTTCTTCATGGATATTGCTAGCAAATATTCTTTGTTGATATCTGATATCACCATAGTAAGAATAATAAAATTGAAAGAAATCTGATACATTAAGTATATTGTATTACAAAATATTAATGGGATTCTTATGCGCACTTTAAACGGGACCGAAAACTGTACAGTTTCTTGTTCAGAATACTGTACAGTCTTTCAAAAGACTCGTTAAATATGTATATTTTACTTAAAAAATAATACTAAACATTTAGTTTGATTTAAATATTATAATACGGAGTTCTATAAAATAAATACCAACTCAATCAATATGCACCTATAATAATAGAATATTTAATCATTTAAGTTGAATAATATTATGATAATAGTAAAGTACCGTCTCGAGAACCTTGAAACTGTTCTGGTATATACAAATTCTGTACCAACTCAATCATTAATTAATTAAAATATTAATTATTATTAAATAACTCAGCTATGTATTTTAGTGTTTAGAGCTGTTACGCGTTGGTTTTTCTGTCAGTAAAATAAGACAAGCTGAGGTGTATTGGCGATGGCAACTGTTACAATAATAATATCCAAAATGTAAATGTCTTTATTCTCAGTGTAAATAATACAATTATTATGTAGATCGAATTTCATTACACGTATTAAATATAATTGTCTATATTTTAAATATTTAAATTAATAATTTAAGTTATATCAACGTTTCATAAATATGTTTCATAGTAATTTAACCTATTTTTACCTTTCCAGGGGGAAATTAAGCATATTATATCTGTTTTATTAGTTTATATATATATTTTTTAAAAACTTCTAAAATGATCTTACTGTTGAAGAATTAGCAAGTGAATAGTGAGATAAATTCAATTTTAAAACGTTACTTTAGGGAAAAATTAAACTTTTTATCGCTTTATTAGTTTTATGATTTACGAGTACTGGTACGCACATTTTTTACCATGTAGAGTTATAATCTATCTTTTTGGGAAAAAGTTGTACAGGTAGTATGTTTTATACATGTATAAATTTAATATCCTCCGCACTTTGTTTTTTTTTTTAAGTCTTTGAATCACACGAAGGACTCAATAAACAATGATTGACACGATAATCTAACATAAATTTCTCAAAAGATTGACATTCTGGATTAGTTAGTTAAAAGTTCGAAAAAATTATCAAATAAACTTATTCTAGGGGTATTTATAGCGTTACCGATTTTCGGAGAAAAAAAAATAACGGGAACTACTCATTTTTGATTTTTTTTTCAATTATCACAAAAATTAAAAATTAAAAAGTGATATTCCTCAATCCTGGGTGTTTGTGACGTTGTTTCCTTCTGTAAATGGGCCTCCTGGCTTATTGAGGTAGTTAAATAAATGAAATAAAAATAAAATAAAATAATCTCTTTT
>JAGVSP010003545.1:0-20697 GCA_022494985.1 Micrasema minimum | reverse complement strand
TCAAGTCTTATTAAATATTAAGATCAACACATTTTCATGTAGATTATGGTATTTTTTTTTTTTTATTATCTCAATACAACATCAAAAACACCAAGGATTGAGAAAATAACTTTTTCACCGAAAATTCCGCTCGTTAGCGAATATTCACTGCAGCTTATTTTCTTGGCCAGCTTCATTTCTTTTTAAATACAGATATAAAAGTTGATGTGCTGACGTCATTAATCAATCCAGAAAGTTTTTCGAAATGACTGCTTGTTTATAATGTTGTTTAAAATAGAAAGCTATTCTTTACTGTCACACCCCTTTAATTTGATTTTTTTTAAAAACCATCCTGTTTTTATTAACATGGCTTACTCAAGCATATAATTAAAATGAATAATTGATATTTCAAATAATTTTATTAGTTAAATATATCGATAAGAGCTATCACGCACGATCTTATTGCATGTCGTACAATCAGTGAAGTACGTAACATTTTAATTTATTGAATTTGGAAACGTATATATATATATAGTGTTTCTGTCTATGGTTTCTGTTTACCAGAAACAGTTTATTTATTTCATACGAAAAATAACGCAAATAACATTTTCAATAATTTTCCGTTTGTCTAAAAATACGCATTTATCAAAGGTCTTTTGCAACTTTTTATCTGTTTTATATTGCCATTCACTCAAAGAGACATATAATTTAATAATAAGTTTATGGAAATTTAATACTCAATAAACCAATACTAAAATAGTGAAACCTTTAAATGCCTAAAAGGAAAAATTTTTAGTAAGGTGATCTACCTAAAATTCTTTATGCTTTAGTCAAACGTTCTGGTTTAAAAAATGTCAAATGGCTTAGTATAATTTTAGAAAATGACAATCCTAATGTTCTCCTTTGATAGTCTGTTAATTTTAACAAGGCAATATGATTCACAAAAGTAAAGAAAAGGTCACAGATATTTCCAAAAAAATACGATTCCCTAACGAATATTTATGTTAGAAATTACCCCTTGATTACAAAGGCGAGGGTGGAGGTGAATATTAATAGAACTAACGTGATGGAAGATGCCTCTCACCGGTTCTAATTTTCAAAGGAATTTTGATTCCTTATACCCAGGCCTACCCGTACTGAGTAGCAAGAAAAAGGCATAAAATGGGAGAAATTAAGGCAAAGAAGAACCTTAATGAAAGCTTTGGGTATGTGAGCTTTCTTTGTAACAAATCAGGGTAATAAAGGAGCTTAAAGCATCTCACTATAACGTAAACGTAATAATCGATCCCGGTGTATGTAAATTATTTAATGACCTGGTATTAAAACTACATTTTCCAAATGGTTTGTTTCATGTCAATTTTTTTTTCTCATGTTCAAATTCATTGAATTTATACATCTTAAAAATTACACAATATTGACACAGAACTACTACAACCACTACTATTTTCCTTTATTCGCACCCAATGGTGCATAGGGCACTGTATTCGTACACCAAGTGCAGTGTATGTTAATCATTTTATTACATGAAGGTAAGATGATCAGATGATGACCTACACAGAACAGCGGTGTTTTTTTTATAATTGCAGATAATTTGAAAATTGTTTTGGCTGTAAGTCACGGTAAAGTTTTATATATATAAGGTTCGTCGATCGAAAAATCCGTTCATATAATGAGAGAGAGAAAATGGAGAGTTCCTATCAATTTTTTTTTACTGTCAGTGATGATGTTTATAATAAAGCGAAAGAAATGATTAAGCAAAGCTAAAAAAAATAAACAATGGAGTAGTTAGAGCGTAGAGCTACTATGCATAACGTCGTCGTTGGTTTGATCCCCGTGGGGATAAACATTTAAAAAAATACATTTTTTGAGAAAATTGTATTTTTTGCCAAACTGAAAAACTGGTTCTGAAGTTCAAAAATGATCATTTTACCTTCATGTAATAAAACAATAAAAAACCAAGTAACAATTTAGAACTGTTCTAGAACCTAATTATGACCTTTTTAGAACTAAAATTGTATCTACTGGTGTAACTGTAAAACCACTATTAGGTGCTGATAACGGAATGAATGAAATGCAAAAAAAAATGCTGGTTGAATTGAAAAGAAATTCCATTTTCGATTCTCTGTATGATCATTATAAATAAACTGAGCTTTTTCTTAAATTTCTTAAATATTATGAGAAGCTCTTATTTGAAGTTGTTTAAACATAAATAACACAAAAAAATTGGGACAAGATGAAATAAAAAATAATGTAAATTAAAATGCTTATAATAAAATAAATTTGAGATAAAATACATTAACATTTAAAAAAATATTTAATACTTTTTTTTTCTCTCTATCGAGGGTGAGATCCCAAATCTAAAAATATCTCTTAATACTGTTTGTCTACCATCTTATCGACCCATGTAAACATTAATATTAACTATACTTAATAAAGCAATTCAGTTTATTCGTCTTTGAAGATACTTCAGTGCCGCTTCCCTTGTGAAGACTGTTTAGGAATAGAGATCTTAAGAAACAAAGCCCATGTGAAGTTCCAAATAAGATTGCGGTGTCTTGGTGTAAACACCATAAAGGGGGGTTTAATTTTAGGTTACCCTTCGGAAAGTTTTATTGATTTCATTTGAACGAAATCCATTGAAAAACAGAAAGAAAAATAAGATTTAAAAATAATATTCTTGATATAATGATAGCCTCATACTTTCTAGGAAAATGCTGTAATTGTTTTTTAAAAACAGGAAGCCTTCTTTTTGGCATTTTTTTTCGTATTACAGTATAACTTAAGGTGGTAGCAAAATAAAAAGAATTAATAATTTTATTTAAGATCGCCTGCAGAGATTAGTGCGCTGATTTGTATTTATTTTATTTATTTATTTGGTTTTATTTGTCCACCTCGTGGTGTGAAGCGGTAGCGCGTTGTGCTACCATGCATGAGGTCGCGGGTTCCATTCCCAATTGGGGTCAATATGAAATATTTATTTGAGGGTGTTTTTCACATAACAATATTTCATTTGTGACACCTAGGACTGGAGTTGAAGCGTCTGATCATCTTGCCTTCATGTAATAAATTCTCTGCACTTGTGTATCAATGTCCTATGCACCATTGGGTGCGGATAAGATAGAATAGTAGTGCAGTAGTATTTTGCGATCACATTAAGTAAGCGCCGCTATCTTGGTCACATGTTCAGGGTAATTTTAATGTCAAATTTACTGAAAAAAATATAATTACTTACAAAGTTGAAGATCGAGTTGGGAACCGTACCTTGGAAGGGATTCTGTAAAACAGTCTCGTAGATTGAAATAATAATAACATTCGACCTTATATACGTACAAAAATAACATTACTTTCTAGCCATAGGATTTCGTTAGTATTGACTTATTTAATAATTCTATACAATTGTTTAAAAACAACGTAATGTTAGCAATGCAGAAGGAGAAACTTAAATAATTTATTTTTCATCTGATTCGATAGAATTATTTTCGTAATACTCGTACATCAATTTTTCTTGTATTATTCGCTTTTTATGGACTTTTCGTATAACCTTTTTGTAAGCACCCCTTTTTTTAAATGAATTCATACTATATTTTTCAAACATCCTTCTATTCTTCCTCACCCCCCTTTTCCCATCCTTTCTTAATATTTCGGTACTAAGTACGTGTGTTTATTTAGGCACTATAATATATAACTTTAACTGTTACTAGTCAAAACCCGTTATTGGTTGTGCCAACTAATCCATCTGATTATATTCTGTAATGACTGTGTTGGTTTTGTAAATAAATAAATAAATGAAAATAAACGGGACTATAGATCTGATGTTCCAAACAATTAACATAAAAATATACAAAATTAGTAAGAATTTTAATGAATTCCCTGGTAATATAGAAGGTATGTTAAAATTTACACCTGCAATCTCTTTTTCAACCGTACAACGATCAAATTGTGAAGTATTACGGAAAATATTTATACGGCATGGTACATTGGGTTCGGGGAAATTGCCACAAGGCAATAAACCAGCCTATGTACGGTACAAAAAGACAGATAAATAAAATAAAATCAATTTGGATTCACGTGCTAAAAGTGGGGTTGGAAAAAAGAGCTTTGTTGCCCGTGATGTTTATTTATTTTATTTCACTGACATATATTACATATTTAAATTACAGATCAGGTGTAAATACAAGTAATTCATCGTTTTAAATATTTTCTCAACTGGGTGGCGTATTGCGCACCTGCCTTAGAGAAGAAGTATATAAATATGATGATTTTTACATTGAATTATATTTGACAAAGTATAATTATTTATTCGCCAAGCATTACAACATATTTTTCATTGAAAGATTTGCGTGCGGAATTTCTTTTCGATGGGGCGAATTTTTTGTGTCGTGTCTTTTGCCCGTTGTCAGTGGGTGTCTCAGCTCTCAGCTTCAGGTACCTAACAGCTGGACACAAAGTACCTAAATATTTTATTTTTAAAAATTAAAACCTAAAAGTTTGTCCCTGAAGATGGCTCTTGCAGCCGCAGATCAAAACTTTGAAAAAGAATAAAGAAAACACGGGTTCACTTAAAAAACATGTATGCCTCGGAACCACGGTATTATTGTGCGATTTTAATTTAGTCTTTTAAAAAAATATAATTATACTTGTATTATACAGTATTAAAAATAAATAATAGCGTAAGTTATTCAAGTAAGATCTGCATATTAAGGTAATGTAACTGTTACTGAGCTTACGTCATCCCTTAACATCAATACCTACTCTGCACGCGTACTCGTACACACTTCCATAGGGTAATGTACATGAATATTTGAGCAGGAAAACTTGAACAGAATATTCAGTTTCAAGGATTCCGTTAATCTGTAGAGTGCTTTAATAAAATACGAAGATAAACATCTAAATCTCTATAGGTATTAAAAAACACACTTACTAAATACATTTTTGTATAACTAATCGTATCCGTTAATAAATATTTTTTTCCTTCGGAAATGTAATCTATTCAAAAGTATACCCTCAAAGATTTCACATTGCTTTCTTCCATACAATAAAAAATGGTTTATAACACCAGAAAATGGTATCTATCTGGTCCAGCTCCCCATAAACTTCATTTTATATGCTCCGATCATTGATTTATGAATACACTTAGATATGAACTGAACCCAAAAAATTAGTGACACTTCAACTCCGCCAAAACCTCCAACTCCGCCATACGCGTGTTTAGTATTCCTTTAACCGCCGGCCGGGTCGGACGTCCAGAAAACAATCTAAAATGCCTTCCTGTGTCGTGAAACCGTGTAAAAACCGTACGGGTAAAATTAACAAAAAAGATAGTGCAATTTTCCAGATGTAGACTTTTTTTTATATTTTTTTACATAGCCTTAAATAATTAATATTGAAAGAAGTTTTCTTTCTAAATAATTCCGAAACAGCGCGCCCACAAGAAAAAAAAGTAATTTTAGATGGATCGTAAAATTCATGAACGCTTCCCATAAGGAACGGGTGGGTATTGTATACTTTTACTGTAACCCTATATATAGCCCATACCTTTTGCGGTGTGTGGGCGGATGCTTGCCGGCAGTCGAAGGGCTCTGATAGGTCGACCCGTGTAAGTGTATTGGTAAGAATTAAAGGTGCGGAATCTTTGTGTCATTACTTTTTCTAAATAATTTACTCTGCAAGGCAGATCTAGGAGTATTAATAAATCAATGGCTCCGATGGTATATTTAACCCAATGCAATATCTCAGAACAGTATAAAAATTTAACAAACACTTTAAGTATAGCAGTACAGGTAAATTTCCGTTTGAATACGGAATTAATCTTTTCCATAGATGATTCATTCGTGATCGCTAAATACATGGATGAGTTATCTCAAATGAGTGGTTTTTATCGCTCAAGCTATAAATTTTGAATCAAAGAAAATTATGAAATCATTAATCATCACTAAACACACAAACTGTAATAAAAGGGTTTATGTGAAAAATAGAAAAAGGGTTTTATATTGTAGGTACCCAAATATTTCCGTTTCAGCTACATACTTTCAATTAGTCGGGAATGAGTAAAAAAAAGTAGAAAGTTGTTATACAGTGAGATCCGAATCTAGTGATTCTAAACCATACTTACAAGGTACCTCATAGGTAGTTGACACTAAAATCATGATAGAAATTATTTGTATATAGGTACACCAATGTATGCAAGAGGTCGCGAATTCGATTTTTTTTTTTTTTTTTTTTTTTTTATTAAAATAAACGGCACTCAGTGCCTTTTACATATTAAATATTTACAGCAAATACACGAAATCATAATATACATAAAAAATGTTAAAATAATCCAGCATCAAATAAACATTGCATTAAAACATTAAACTTTAGAACCGAAATTGTATGCACACTAATCGATGCATTCGGCCTTGAAATAATTTAGAAGTGCCAACTTGTAGGCATTAAAATTCACATCGAATGTATCGCCAGTATGCACAAACTTATTGCCTAGATTGTGGAGTCTATTGATGACAGAATTGCACCCATATGATGTAGATGTGTTATTCTCAACAAAGTCAACATAAAATATTTATTTTGATAAAGGAAAGAAGAAATAGTATGTATAATTTTCTTCTACATAAAAATTGTCTTCTATGAGCTTCTAGAAAAGTGTTTTCCCAGTGCACGTCATCTTTGCACATTAACCTCTATTAACCCCAGCAAAGGTTCCTTCGAAGCTTGTCACAATCTCTTGGTTAATGAACGTCTCGTACGTCACAGCCCGCCATTTGCAAAACCGTTTTACAAAATGGCCGTCTGTCTACCTACCCGGCACAAAAGTACCTCGTTAGTTGGCATTTGAATACATGTGAAATTTGTGATAAAACTATTCGTTTTGCTATACAACTTTACTGAGCACTGTCTGGGCCTTTATACACAAAACTTTTTTATCGAATTTTAATAGATAAATGGCTAATTATGTTACGATTGTACATCTAATTTATGCACTTATGAATTCCATTCGTCTATTTTGTTCATTCATTCAAGGTAGGTATCTAATTATGTTATAACTTTTGTTTGGCCAAAGGAAGACCAGATATTCAAAAAAGGAAGGTCAGAACGACAATATTACAAGAAAATAACGGAAAGCTCTCTTTTTTGGAATTTTTTGGCAAGTTGATAGAAAGGTTGAACCGATTCGAAATCAAAGAGGCCATGCCAGAGAAATTATAGGAAATTAATGTGTCAGTTTTTATTTTATTGTCTTTTCTTTTCCGCAAAAAAATTTATTTCATTTTGTTTTCCACATTCAATTTATTGAGCGCTGTTATCTCGGTCCCATGTTACAAGTAATGTGTAAAACACTAATTATGGTAATTTTTTTCTAGCATCGGCGTTGGTATGCCTCTTAAATGAATATTTAATTTTAATTTTTTCAGGATATAAGGATGCTAAGCAGCGGGCACACGGCCCGCGTGCCCTCCGCCCCGAGCTAGGCCGGCTCCGCGTGTCCTCCGCCCTCCGCCCCGAGCTAGCTCCGCCACCCCCGCCCCCACCCGCCCCGGCACAGAGATGAGAGGGGTAGGGAGTTTGTACTCTGCAATTACACTTCTAACCATCCTGCAAATCACAACAGGTACCGCAATGAATATCTAAATCAGTAATAATATATTATAATTGTCAATTTGTGGAATCCATATGATCAATCGTGCAATATGGAATCATAACTAACTAGCTTACTAACTAACCATCACGCCTTTTCCCCGAACGGAGAGATTGGATAGAACGCCACACCACTCTGTCCTGGCATACTTCCCTTGCTTCACCCACATTCATACATCGTATCATGCACGCACGTCGATTATTCCGACTTTTCATGAACACTTTCATGTATTTGTTGTACTTGACCATACTACAAGAATTCTTCATTGTACCGTATTCCTATGCTCCTCCCCGAAGGCTATATGAACTAGCTATGATAATATAAAAAAACATATAAACGATAAAGAAATATAATTACAAGGTCGAATAATCCAATATTGTTGTGTTTCTGATCCAAACTTCGATCAAATAAGCCTTGATCGAAGTTTAAAGTAAATTTATATTTAAGTGTATTTGTGAAATCTTCTTGAGTAAATTTTTAAAACAAATAAGTATTGAATGGGAGTTTATGTACCACGACAGAAAACCTTACCTATAGTCGTAATTGAACTTCCTTACTACTACTACTCTTAAACTTTTGCTTCCTTATACTTTTGAGATACGCCTCGGCTCTACGTTTATTGTTTTCAAACCCTTTTTTCGTGTGGTCTGTACCTAGTCTGAATCAATCCAATCATAATAAACTTTATCGTCCGAACCTAACTGATTTAAATACCCCGTGGCTTTAATAAGATTACTTTCTCACCTCTTTCAATTTTTCGTTTGTCTGTAATCATAATTAATCGTACAGAAATCCGGGTTTCTCGCAGATGGAAGCGCAAACGTGGGATGTTTCGCGATTAACCTTCACCCACTCGCTAGGACGGCGAATTGGCCGTCATTGTAAATTTTCCAGCACATTTCTCTCCAAAGCGCTGAGTGGGATGAGAGGGACACTTATTTCTTCTCTTTCGTTACACTCGTCGGTAAATCGGTTATATAGGAAGAGTCTAGTAATAAAAACTAGTTTTTGGCAGATATTTTAATGATACAGTAGATTAAGATACATCGAATTTATAAGAAAGACACCATGTAAGGTTGATACCTACATTGAGTTGAATTAAGTCCTATACAGCTTATGTTTTCATTACTGAGATCTCAACAGAGACAGAAAGAAAATATGGATTATCTAAGCGTTTACAGGGGTTTGTAACCTGTCAATAATGATTTATACAAGCCCAGCATGGGTATAATTCAATTATTTATTTACAAGTGTAACTAATATTTTCTTCAAGATTTATTGTATATTTAAGTAAAGACGTTCGTTAAGAAGTTGATTTGCCAAATTTTAATTTATTGAAATAATAAACATTTATCTGCTCCCTTTTAAGACAGAAGTAAAGAAGAATGCTAGGATGAGAATAATGAGCAGAATAGAACATTGAAGTGAAACGTATGTCAAATAAGGAAAAACTGATGGCCTGGACTTGGATGGCGGAAGCAAATGAAGGTTAAATTCCCAAATATAATCTAGAAAATTTGAGGTTATTCGTAGCATGCTGTTTTACAAAACCGCCAAAATTAACTGGTGTAATATTCATAGTAAGACCAGCTCAGAGCTGCGCATTCGGCAGATTAGCCAAGGGGTGAAATATTCAGTGTGGATGCAGCGATACGGGGTGAAACAGAAAGGGTAGGTAGGTACAGGAACTAGTATGGCTGGATGCAAGACACAACAAAATAAGACGGCTAACCGTTTCTTATTTTTTTTAACGCAGGAAATGTTGCAGAAACCACACATTCGCCAGAAAAAGCCATTTTTTAAAAGTCTGTTTTAAAGATGAATTTACTATGGTAAGGAAGCATTGCTTATCACTATTCCAGGAGGCAGACAATATTGTATATATATATATAAACAGCAATCTTTAAATCGACAGACTATGTTTTTCTGGGTTATTATGCCGTGTTTGTAGGCTTGTTGTGTTGTCGACGTTTCGGAGTAAATTGCAGTTATTTTTTATTTTATTTATTTTATTTACGGAAAAATCCATTTTAAAATACAGAGTTAAGAATGAAAGGGATAACAAGCAGTAAAATAAGTGACAGAACATTAAATTGGTGAAGCTAAGACAGTGAGAATAAATGTGGACACACTCAAGACAGGATCGGGTCTATTTCAGTGAATGTTTAAATCTAGATAGACTTAGACCGAAGAAGTCCAAATCCCGTCTTGAGTTTACAATACGACACAATCGAGACAATGGGGCATGATAACCATAGTTAGTTTTGTGATGAATATGGAACAGCACGTCATTATTTCTTAACCTACGGACTGGAATACGGAAAGTCACTTGAGTCAGTAAAGATGGTGCATCTATCATGCCATTTAGCAATTTAAATATGAAAATGGAATCAATGTTAGATCTACGCTTTTGAGACTAGAGATTCTCAACATTGACTCCATATCTTCATAGGTGTAATTATCTCTCCCCATACCGATCATCCATGCTACTTTTCTGAGTAGGCGGTGTTGCACCGATTCAATATGGTTGATACGGCCTACATAGGAAGGAGACCAGATTACAGAAGCATACTCCAAGAGAGGACGAACAAGTGAGCAGTAAAGAGTTTTTAGTGTAAGAGGATTAGAAAAATCTTTTGATATTCTGTTAATGAAACCTAGCAGTTTTCAAGATTTATTTATTAAGTTATCTATATGTTCATTGAAGCTAAGTTTATAGTCCAAAACAACTCCAAGGGTCCTTTATGGACGTAACTATATCTAAAATATTATTTTCTATTGTATAATAAAAAACGATTGGTTTTTTTTAGTTCTAAAAAAAGACATTGTTATAAATTTTTACAATATTTAATTCTATGCAATTAATTTTACACCAATCATAAAAACAGTCAATATCTATTTGAAGAAGTAGGCAGTCCGACAAGTTTTTTTATATTTTTAGAATCTTCAGTTAGTCTTTAAGTGAGAGGAGTTTGTACCGTGTCGCAATCGCAGAAATCTTTAAATCTCTCAGATTGACTAATATACTATGGTAAATTAAACCAAACATTATTTACATTATTTGGTAGTGATTGATACTTATACTATGTCTGTAATCATTACAAATTATTCGATATCAAATCGATCATGAACGCTTCAATTCTGAGTATCTATTTCCATGTAAACCTAATTCCCGGAGTTAATTCAATCAGTAGTAATATTTGCGTAAGAGTACCTCATTTGCTACAATTTTAGGATTTACTTATACTTGTTACGGAGAAACGTTTCCTAACATGAACGTTTTAATACGGCGAGAGAGAATAGGTATGAGATTTAGGTAGATATTTAGTTAATTTATAACTTGAAACACGAGTTTTTACTTTCTGAACAAGTTGTTGAGGAAATTTTGTTGTTTCTATGGTATATTTAATCAATTTATCGATAAATTACTTTAGTGCTCAGGTATGGGTACGAATGAAATATTTCACATTTTTTCTTTTTTATTTTCTTTTGGCTGCTAAACAATACTATTTGGTTGAATTTTGTTTGGTTTTTATATAAATCAAAACTACCCTCGAACTGATACTTCAATAATGAGAAAATCCACTGCAACCCGGAATTGAATTTTAAAAATGCTTTCGTGTAGACGCGAATATTAAATAATTTTGAAGTGAGATGAAATATCCCAAAAAACGCGCGCAAAAATAAATAAAAAATTTTGAAAATAGCATTCATTTTCAAAATTTTAAAACAATGACGTCACTCCTTGTATCTTAGTGTAGTGTTTCCTGTTTCCGTTTTTAAACCCTGGCATTTGGAATACAATCTTCTATCGCAAAACAAGATGGCCGCCATTCAGTCTCCCTAGAACAGCTGTTAACAGTATAACTGACAGTTGAGTTGACGGCATACAATCTGTGCTCCGGCCGTCGTTTGCATAGATTTTGGACAGTTTTGTTACTGGCTGGAGAAATACCACCTACCGCTGCGCCGTTAGCCACCTGTTTTATGACGTCACTCCTGCAAAAATGACGCACTTAGTACATAGTAGTATTTGGCGCGGTATTTGAAATGTGCAACTTTAAAAAATCGTATCTTCATCAATAACTTATAATTTATTTTTTTTTGCTTAGTTAAATAGTACGTTTATAGAAAAAAAAAATACTTCAGAAAACAGTGGATTCCCTCATTGAAGTAACCTATTATGGATGAGATAACGATAGGAAAGGAGGGAAAAAGTTACCGCAAATGAAAATCGTATTGCTGTACCTAAAAGCTGTGTGAGAAAAATGTATTTACGGTTTTAAAAACGGGATGTAACATTTCCACAAATTAAAAGAGACGTTTATTTGAAATTTACGTTGAAAAAATACAGCGCATTTGTCATAGTTTGAATGCTTTGTTTTTTTACACATAAATTTCTAGACGCAACTTTACACGTTCGTTGTGAGCATTAAAAAAATTGCGTATCTTTTATTCATCCAAATTACCAAGTGAGATGTTGCAGGAACAAGGAATACTGGGAAATCCTCAAAGAAGGAAAATAAATGAAATGTTACTCTCAGTTAGGTCTCAAAGGAATAAATTGGAACAGTAAATACAATGGACGTTGCTTTAATTGTTTTGTTCGTAGAACTCCATTTTTATATAGGAAAACACTTGTATTTTAATTAAAACACAACTATAAACAACATTTTGAGTGTGTCCAAATACTTGTAGACAAAAACTGGATTTCACCCATTACGGGCTAATAATTACAATTTGACATCTCAACAGAGACGAGAAATTTGGAAGGGAATATGGATATCTAGAGTAATTATTAGCCCGTAATGGGTGAAATCCAGTTTTTGTCCACAAGTATTTGGACACACTCAAAATGTTGTTTATAAAAATTAGCTGGTAAAAGTAATAAGCATAACAAATTGAAGATTCATCTTCAGGCGTTTCCTAGTAGGTGATATAATTCGGTGAGAATCTCACTTGCAATCATAAAGGTTTCTGCTAAAATGCTTAGCAATTTTCTCAGTGGATGACAGAGAGTTCACATGTGAAGCGTCGCGCCATTTTACTGTATATTGGCGGATATGGATATCAAATACTAGGTGAAATGGGGAATGTTGTAATACATCAAGTGGCCACTTAACCCAGCCAATGACAGGTCATAAGCCCTGTAAACGCCTTGATATCCATATTCCCTTCCAAATTTCTCGTCTCTGTTGAGATGTCAAATTGTAAAACACAACTAGTTCTACATGGACGTTGCGTTTACGTGAATATACGTTTGTATATGTGATTAAAAAATCAACAGTAAATATACAAGTAAATGTAGTATATTGTTTTACCAGAAGCCTAATTTTTTTTGTAGAAAATTACATATTAGATATCAATATGTAAAGAATCATTATTTATTTATTTATTCCCGCCCATGGGGCTTTTACAAAACCAATGTAAGTATCAATACCAAAGCAATGTTACATACATAAGATAATATAATAGTACAAGCATACATAATATAAATTTAAGATAAAAAGAAAAAAAAACTATGGACAATCATCGAACAAGAATCACTTGTTCGGTGATAAACAGTAATGTCAGTAAGAAGCAATGTAATGCATTGTTTGTTATCTTATGGTTCAGAGTATGTAAATATTTATTTAAGGAAGTATTTTGTAAGATTATGTTTAATCTGCATTTCATTAGTGTGAAAGATATCGATGGTATCACCTAGTTTGTTGCCAATAATTGCTAGCCTATTTCTTAAACCATGGTAATGCATATTAGTATGGGTTTTTTCTTTTTGGAACAAAGCGTTGTACCTCGTAGCTCTCTGTGGAACTCGAAAATTTATCAATTCAATCAACTCAACACAGTCAAAAAAAGAAATAACAATGATATATCAATATATTATGACTTTAGACGATGCGTTATCACGTGACTGCGGCCGTATATCCGTACCAACGTAGTTCTTGATTTCTTCCCTTTAATATAGCACTGGACACTAGAGCACGATTTTTCTGCCTCCGAGCTACGCGATCATCTGCGTACTTTCGTGCGTCAGGTACATCCGTAGTTCTGACGAAAAACTGTCGATGAAATTAATGGTGATGATGGAAATACCGACTATAAAAAATATTAGCTTTTTTTTTAAATTCTATGTTTTTAAAATTGTGATTTTAATTTTATCGTAGGGTGAGAATTCTGTTGTATAACATGTCCACAGATGGAACAATAGGGTGACCACTGTGACCACGCGAACAGTGACCACTTCCTCTACTTTGTTGGGACCATATCCGACTCACGTCCGTTTCAGTTCCCAGATGGACTCTATAGCGAATCGTCAAACCAGTTCACAATTCTATTTCCGTTGTCCCTTTATGGTCCATCTATAGAAACGGTTTCAAACCCTAACAAAATAATGAAAATTTTAATAAATACAGCGGAAAATCTTGATCAAATCATCATTTGTAATGAAATTCAAATAATAATCTAATGCAATAAACAATATTTATTCTTAAATACTTAATACTGTTAAGAGCATAACCACATCACGTGACTCGCGGCCGCTTTCCCCTACAAACGTATTCCTCGATTTTCTCCCTGGAATTTAACATTAGAGCAATGATTTTTTATTTAGGTTATCGTCTAGATGCGTGTCTGCATTGTAATAAATAATATATATATCTCCTTTGACAAATAAAATATCAAAAAATAAGACGATGCTAAGGCCATTTTATAAAGTATTATTTTATGATAGTAAAAATCACAAAGCTTTATTCAATAAATATATAAGTACATTAAACAAATGTCCCATAACATGAGATTTAAAAAAAAAAAGGTCTGATAAAAACACTTGTAAAGTAATTCTATTCCCAGTCCTCTCCTTTCTTTTTTCCTATCCCTATCATTCTATCCTTCCCTCATATCTCTTGTCTTATATTTAATTCTTATATTTATTTTTTCTATCTCTATTACTTTGCCAATGTATAATTGTGAGAAACTATAATTGGTTTCATGCTTTTTTTTTGTATTCTACTCTTTCATCTATCTAAACTGGTGTTTTTCCTGTAAATAAAAAATAAATTAAAAAAATACCACTTTTTGCAGGCAAATGTAAATAAAAAAACAGTTTTGTTTAAGGTTAGGAAACTCCAGAACCCTGTTTTACCGCTCAGATTTATACTCTGGGGCTGGTTTTACGATTCTAGTTTCGCTGAGAGTAACAGTCGTAAATCTGTTACACCGAGCCCGCGTTTAGTGAGATATTTTGCAAAATTTGTGATATACCTAATTGATACAGATTGGATGGTGTAAATCAACATTTTAAGATCCCTTGATAATTGGGAAATTTATAGTCTTGTTAATAACAGCACTGCTTATTTACACTAATAATTTATTGTTTCCCTTTGCTACTGATTTATACGCGATATTAAAAAAAAGTACCCAACATCAATATAGTGATGTTTTATTCATTAATACAAATTAATGTTATAATTCAAACTATTTATTAATTTACTACACATAAGCAGTTTGAACAGTCTATATTTATCATCATATAGGCATCAGGTTCTCGGCGTCCTGGTCGTCTACTGTTGACAATTCGGCGTTAGTTTGCGTCGGAGCTGCGGGACGTGGACTTGACTTGGGAGGATGCGCGGGACCTGGCGGCCGATCGCTTGGCTTGGAGACAGTTTGTGGAATCCATAAAGCTCCACATGGGGAGCGGATATGGTATGATGATGATGATGATATTTATCATGACCATTTTGATGAAATTTTTAGCAGTTTTTAACAATGCAATCAGTCGGGCTGTACAGGAAATTGTCTTTAAATTCCTCCTTATATTGGGCTTTCTGGTCTAGTGAAGGTTCAAGGTAGGATACAAATCACTTTTTGACGTCATTATTTTAAAAACAAAAGATTACAAACAGGACTCATCATAAAATGCAATTTTATTTACGGCACGTAAAGATTCCGACATGTCTCTGCACCATATAGGGACGTGCACAGAATATGGAAATTGTAATGCAATTGTCCACCCGAAGAATTGCACACATATTAAGGTAAGATAAATATAAAACAATGCTTGCCTCTTGTTTGTCCCGTTTACTGAATCACAGCCTGAATTTAAATCAAAGAAAAATTTGTACATATTTTTATTGAACTTTTTGTTGTAAGTGACTTCGACGTCATAGAATTTAAATAATTAAATAACAAAAGTAAAATTACCGATTATTGACTGATTTTGGTAAAGTTAGATATTTTTCTATTACAAAAATTAAAAATTTATAAAACGGAATATTAAGACGCACAATTCGTTAATTTAGTACCGACGTAAATTTGTACAAAAGTAATTTTTCTATAATATTTTGTTTCGAGCTGTTCTGATAAAATTGTATTTTTGAGATTTTTTTATTTATCTGTAGTATTTCGATAAAGTAGGCAATATTCGCGAAAGTGCGCGTGCATCTTTGAAGATACCTACGTTGATTTAAAAGTAAAATTTTTACCTGCTAAAATATATAAAAAATCAGGAAAAAGACTTTTGATTAGACGCTGAAGGTAAAAGTTAGCGCGGCGCATGTGGATAGCCTTAATAAAATATTCCCCATACTTTGGGGAAAGAATAAATTTCCATTTTATCTACAAAACGATGGCAGTTGGCGTCATCATAAATTCATTCATCATTTTACCTAGAAATTTTGGAAAAGTTAAAAAAGTCAACAATTCAAATATTCCCTATTATTTCTGCTCGACAGATAAATAATCCTTATTTATTAAACTTAAAGTTATTCAGACATGTGATGAGAACGTATTTTATTGAAATTTGAGAAAAAAAAATCAGCTAAATTTAATCCTAAAATAAACGATTCGTTCGTCGTTTTTTTTTTTAAATCTCATTGAAGTAACTTTGATTTTTGACATAACATAAAACGAATTCGCATTTTTTTAAGTTTTCAAGACTAGGTTGGTTTATTCAATATGTCAAAAAGCTTTTATGAATGATTTTTTGAGATAAAATGCTAAACTAGCGTTTTACTTTAAACGAGCGTGAAACTTTTATTCTTTCACTCGGAACATTTCATGTTAAGTACCAACTTTTCAAAAGTATTCTCAGTTTCTACAAAAAATACATTTCCATGTCGTAGAATAAAAAGGGAACCCAGAATGAAAAGTTACAAAGATAAAAATATATAATTGCGCAAAATACACATTTCATGCTAAAAAGGAGAACCTTTTTCAACATGTCATCTTCTTCAAAAAAGGTAGAAAAGGTAGGGAAAATTTTAAAAAAGTCGTTTGGATCAAACTCAACTCTGTCACGACACTCCTATTTTTACACAAAAGCCAACGATGATTCCTTGAAAATATTATTCACGTAGGTAATTGAAATGTGAACAAATCAATATCTTAAGACGGCATAAATTTCTTTGTGAAATTGAAGAAAATAATATTAATACTCTTTTTTGTTTTGTAATGATATCTTTGAGAAATTTCTTTTATATTCCTTCCGCAGTAACGCTGAGGATAGTTTTACGACTCATGACAATCCTATTAATTTCATCGACCTACTTTCCGGCCTAGTTCGTGAAGAATCTTCTGAAGTTTGAAATGAACATCGGTCTTGTATGCAGAACAATTCTCTATATATTTTAGAAGCATAAAAAGAAATTAAAATTTTTAGTTGAAATATTCTTTTGTGAGAAAACATAATGATTTTATTCTCTACATGCGGAGAGACAATTGTGGTGGGAAATAGAGCTTCTGTAAGTACATGTTAAATAATAATTTAATGACATTTTAAGTAGATTTAAAAGTCTAAATCAATTCATAAGATTTATCCGTGACTTGGGCTGATAACAAGAGACAAATCATATAAAACATCAGTATTATAGCAGTATTCCTTTACAGAGCTTCTTCGTCCCTGTTATCAATAATGATGGATAGTTGAAACATGGTTATAATGGCGACGATCTTGATTATTTTGAATTTATGTATTATCGTTGTATTGTATTATGTCTATGATTTATTTAGAGTCGAAAATGTTATATACACGTTACTTCTAGTAATTGAAATAAATTCTAGACATTTTCTAGATGATAATGATATTTTCATATTACGAGTAAATAAGTAAGTGTAGTAGGACTGAGCCAAAACATTGACCTTATATGACAGTTACGACAAGAAATATCTCACCTTGTTAAGCACTAAGCCATTCAATAAAATTTATTGAAAATCGGGTTGAGGTCCAGTGAAATACAAGGTCCAATCAGCACGCAAAAAGAGGGCAAACCGTATAGTTATAGTTGTAGTAACGAAAATTCCAACTTACCCGCCACAAGCTTTGCGGAACATGTTTTCTGAAAGAGAACGTGACATATATATACGGAACCAAAGTTTCCGTTGTCTGACTATGAATTCATATTACTTATAACGTGAAATATTTGTCTGATTTGTATGTGATTCGGGAAAGGAGTTTAGGAGTTTAAACATTACTTATAAAAATTTAAGTATATTGGCTGTACATATGAATATACCTAACATATTAAAATTCTTCGTTTATTAAGCATTGCGCTAGACGGACTCAAACTGTATTATTTGTCATCCAAATCCAGTTTCACATAGCTAAAGCGTTGTGACGACTTAAAGTTTACTGAAAATCCGGGATGATTTTGCCCTAAAATTGTATAAAAATCATTGATCTAAGTATTATCATAAATAATTTTTTTTCATTTTTACTTCATCTACATAGATACAGTAGACTTTTTTTTTAATATTCGGGAATATAGATATTCAAGCGTTTATAGGGCTTATGATGTGTCATTGGCTACGTTAAGTGGACACTTGACGTACTACAATATTCCCCATTTCGCTCATTTTTAGCGAATATCCACACCAGGTAACATTTTTGATTTTGCTTATATTTATGTTACGAAATGAAAACCATTCGCAAGCGCGAATCCATCTCCATCTATGCATTGATATTGAAGTATTCTGTTAGCAAATAACTTCAATTTTTGTAATTAAGTCACCAACTAATCGATTTGTTATTATCTAGGTTATATATGTTAGGTTAGGTTAGGTTAGGTTAGGTAAGGTTAGGTTAGGTTAGGTTAGGTACCCGTTATGTATGCTTTTTTTTAAATTTAAGGATAACAGTAATAATATTGTTTTACAAAACTTCATTTCCCTTGCTTCACTTAATATTTGCGCCACAAATTAGCTGGTGGTTTTATTGCTTCGTATTAATAAACGTCACCAAAGCCCGTTTCCATAATAACATTATAGTTGTGGGATCAATTTCACAGAGGGTTATACATAATATCGAACTCTATAGCCTGGCGCTGAATCCTTAGAGAATCCTTATACAGAACACGATATTGAACAACTTTACTGAAGCAGGTTCTACTGTATTGAAAATTGTCACATCCAACAGTTTTACAGAAAGTAATAAAATATATCTCGAACCACATTCTATAAAATCATACAAGGTTTCGAAAAAATATCTGAACAAGAAGGTTGAAATTAAAAACATTCCCCGTTTTCAGAATTAATTTTCATTCATTATACCATATCCGCTCCCTATGTAGAGCATATGGAATCCACAAACTGCCTCCAGGCCAAGCGATCGGCCACCAGCTCCCGTGCATCCTCCCAAGTCAAGTCCGCGTCCCGCAGCTCTGACGCAAACTGCCGACGAATTGCCAACAGTGGGCGACCAGGACGCCGAAAACCTGATGCCTTGTAAAATAGGCAAGCATGGTTAAAGCTCTCGGGAGGCATACGTAGTATATGGCCTAGCCAGCCGATACGCCTTCGCCGGATGACAGTAGATACCAAGGGGTGCTGTGTCCGTTGCCTCACCTCTGAGTTCCTTACAAAGTCAAATCACCGCACGCCTAAAATTATTCTAAGACACCTATTCTCAAAACTCAGAAGTCTGCTGTCTTGGACCCTGGTTAGGTGCCACGATTCGCAGCCATAGAGGAGAACAATTGTGATGCAGGAGTTATAAAGGTGGCATTTTGTTTTATTTTTATTTTATTTTTATTTTTTATATTTTTTTAACCACCTCAACAGGCCACTGGAGGCCCAATTACAGAGGGGAACAACATCACTAACACCCAGGCTTGAGAAAAATCACTTTTGATTTTTGTGTTCTCACCGGGAATCGAACCCGGAACCTCCGTATCGTGATTCCAGCGTCTTAGCCATTACGCTACGGAGGCCGCCTTTACGGAGTTTTAACCGTGTAAATATCCGATCTCCGGCGCCCGCTACTCCAAGCCGCACTCTTAGTTCTTTCTGAACTCTGCCGTTTTCTGTCGTGTACGCTCCCAGGTATTTGAAGCTCTCGACCCTTTCGGTGACTTGTCCCGACAAAGCCAGAGGGATCTGGGCATTTTGACACGAGCTGTTACACATGACATGGGTTTTACCAATGTTGGAAATCAGAACTAATATCTAGGTAATTAACTTACTCAGGTATTAATTTTACTTAGAGACCAGAGGACATTATGACATAATCGCCTAACTCGATCGTGTTGAATGAAAAAAAAAACGATTTATTGATTTATACAAAAAAAAAATACTGGCTTAGTTCATTGCTGGATATAAACGCATTCAATTTATCGATTCTTATAACATATTAAATAAGTATGTTAAATGAGCATAAATTGGGTAGCCGAATTTTAGCTAAATTATAGAAAACAGTTTCATAGAAAAAGACTTCGAAAGAAGAGAAGAAAAATAAAAGTTATAGTTTTTTTTTAGTTTTGAGCCTTTACAAGATTTACGGCAGTGACGTCAGTGCACTATTCACGGCCATTTTTATTACTGAATACGATAAATAAGATTTTGAGTCGATTTATTTTTTCTAACATGGTATTATCGTTTAATAAATATTAACAATTGAATTAGCCATTTTTATTATGTATAGTAGTGAAGCGTGGTGTTAGAAAAAGAACGATGAAAGTAGACTGAATGCTGTTGAAATGCGATCTCTCAGGCGAATGTGTGGTAAGACTATGTATGATAGGTGCACAAATGTCGAAATCAAGGCTGAGATAAGCATTATCGACAAAATTAATAAAGAGCTTTTACGATGG
>JAGVSP010003544.1:0-19689 GCA_022494985.1 Micrasema minimum | reverse complement strand
AAAAAAAGGAAAAAAAAGTTAAAAAAAAGTAAAAAATTTTTTCTGAGTTATGTATGCGACCCACCAATCACCTGAAAAAAGTGAACACCCAAATGGACGTCTCTCCTCCTCCATAATGACTGATAGCCTAGCATCCCTAGTAAAAAGTCGGTTGGGAAGAGCCAAGGATAATATCCATATTCCTTTAGGTACAGATAGCGCAGAAATTTCTTCTGTACTCTCTCCACCATCAAAGAGTATCGAGCCTCATGTGGCGACCAAATAATCGAACTAAACTCCAACCGACTTCTTACCAAGGAATTATACAATGTCCTCATAACCTGAGTGTTAGAAAAGATCTTGGCATTTCTAAGAAACTTACAAAACATTTGGAGACATTGAAGAACAATTTGTTTTGTTTGCTCCATTGAATAATATTTTGAATGTCACACTGAAGTTTAATACAATCTGCAGAAGTCTGTATTTCGCAAAACATTTTCAAATCGTCAGCAAATAAGAGAAAATTGGAAAATTTTATGATTTTACCAATATCATTTATGAAGATTGTAAATAACATTGGTCCTAAATTAGAACCTTGAGGAACTCCTGAAGAGGTATAAAATGTTTCAGATTGATAAAGTCCATATGATATACAAATGCTTACGATCTGTAAGATAATTCGTGAATAGTTTCAGAAGAATATCACTAAAGCCAATCCTCTGAAGTTTCAGAAGCAAAAGTTGGTGATCAACCTTATCAAACGCTTTGGAAAAATCATTATACGAACAGTCTACTTGAGCACCTTTGTCTAGTGACTTTGTGACAAAATTCGTAAACACCAACAAATTTGTGATGGTTGAACGACCGACCAGACCGAAACCCATGTTGTTCGTTTGATATGAATGGTTCTAATTGGGGAATGATAAAATGATATATCAACCACTCAAATGCCTTTGCAGGGGCAGATAAAATTGCCACTGGTCTATAATTTTCAATACATGTTTTACTGCCTTTTTTAAACACCGGAGAAATTTTGGAAATCTTCCATAACTCAGGAAAGACACCTGTTTTTAAGGGACAGATTAAAAATAACAGTTAGTGGTTTTTTAAGAATGTGTCCACAACCCTTCAGCACAAAAGTAGGAACAAAAGTAGTTTACTTAATCATTGTGTGTATGTCACTCAACTAAGCACGATGTGAACAATTTTAAAGGGCAATGAGTCTACCTAGGTATATTTTTAAATATTTTTTGTATTATATTTAGTATCCTTTTGTCTGTTATTGTTCCTAACAAAATAAAATAAAAAATAAATAAATAAATCAAGAATGCACTTGTGTACCAATGCAGTGCCCTATGCGCCATCAGGTGCGTACGAGGGAATTTAGTAGTTAATAGCACTCTGTCCGCCTCGTGGTGTAGCGGTAGCTCGTTGGGCTGCCATGCATGAGATCGCAAGTTCGATTTCCGTTGGGGGTCAATATGAAATATTTATTCACATGTGACTTTCATATTGATTAATAGTTCATGTGTGATACCTTGGACTGGTACTGAAGCGTGTGATTTTCATGTTATAAAATGATCAAGATACACTGCACTTGGTGTATCAATGCAGTGCCCTATGCACCATTGGGTGCGGATAAGGGAAAGTAGTACTAGCAGGAAAACCCCTTCATATGATAGATTTTTTAAACACCACTAAATTATTGAATAGCAAAATCCTTGGCAAGTGAGAAAAATTTAATTTCGCAAACAAAATGCGAAAAATAATTCAATATTGAAATCATTCAATGCGACGTCGATAGTAATTAATCAAACGTTTTTTTATTTTATGTTCGCTTTTGTTTGGCACACACAGTACTGAAGTATGTACTTGGGTTGGTAATATGTCTATTTAATGAATATTTTTTATTTTGAAGTGAAATGTATTGTAATGGTGTATCATACAGTAGTGGGTGGGTAAAAAACAATGACCAATTCTCGGAATAAAATTTTTCAAGTCAAATGCGCACTTTACACGAAAAACTGTACAGTTTCTTGTGCAGTTCGCAAACTGTCCCGTATAAAGCGAAAACTGGAAGAAATATACAATTGTCAGCGCGACAATTGGCTGACCTGACACATAATGTATTTAAAAACGTAAAAACATATTAAATATTTACATTATTAGCTAGGTATATTGACGATTTCGTATGTGCAAACATGCGATAATAATTTTACTATCGCGCTTAAAATATTTGTAGATTTAGCGTGTCTTTTGACAGACTGTACAGTTTTTTAACCAAGAAATAAAAAATAATCTTTCTTTAAATTTTCTTCACGGAAACACGGTTGGTAACATACGTCCTGTCACGTCACGGATATCTGTAAAGTTTCAATAGACCTTCATTGGTATTAAATTCATATTGAAAATATCGTCAACATGCATATTATAATTTGATTTATATTTTTCATTGACATTACTTGGTGGAATTCCATGATTAAATTATTAACTAACCTACCAATATAATCCCTGTAATAAAATCCTATCCTTCCATTACCTACACCTTCTCACAATACTGCCATTTAACATAGTTTTTGTATTTTGTCTCATTTTATCTCATACTGACTCTCTCTAACTCATGTACATTTTTGGTTTTTCTATATTTCTTATATAAAATTGTTTTCGCCTTGTGCAATATAATAAAACTTATCCCTCCAGTTCCCCATTACCTACTTTGTTACAATACTGCCATTTAACACATGCTTTGTATTTCGTCTCTTCTTTCTCTCATATTGTCTTTTTCCAACTCATGTGTTTGGTATCTAAATTTATTTTGTAAAAACTGCTATTTATACTTTTGTCTTGTACAACATGTTACCAGTCTGAAGATGTCCGTTACAGGGTGAAAGCGCTAACTGGTCAAAATAAATAAAAATGGAAGTGTACCAAGTATTTTGTATTTAACTTTAATTAGTTATACATGCATATTATAAATTAATATGTACTTATTTTTAAAATATCCAAGGTACACAAAACAAAAAATTTTTTACAAAACAATTCTGTTGATGGTATATGCACCACCCAGTACATTTTGTACGGTAGTTGGTAGTTAATGCAATTTGACAGGTCTGTCAGGAGAATGGCGATAAAGCTCTGAAAAACATTTTAACCCTTTCACATGTCCGAATTGTTGGTTCAAATTATGTATACACCGTTTCCCACGATGAGACCGCGAAACTCCAGAGGGTGATTCCCCGCCACCGCTAGCATTTCAAACAGAAGCCAGTATTACATAGTCGCTTTTTATTAATTAATTATTAAAAATGCCCGGATCAAAAAACTTTATAAGGATTTTTTTCTCAGAATACCATGAACAATCACCCACCGGAGTTTCGCGGTCTCATCGTGGGACACGGTGTATATATTTCTACTCACCACTATTCAACACGCACTAATTTACGTAATTAAATTAAATGAAATCTATACTTAACAACATTTTGAACGTATACAAATAGTGTATACTGGATTATACCCATGCATGGGTATAACCCAGTAATTTGTCTACAAGTATTTTTATACGTTCAAAATGTTGTTAAAAAGATTTTCTGTTTAAAATAAAAAGTAAACAAAATTGGAGAGACATCTTCAGGCGTCTTCTAGTAAGTAATAAAGCTCGATAGAGCCTTACCTACACCAATGAAGATTGATTGTCAAAAATGCTTAACAATCTTCTCAACAGATGTCACCAGAGAGAAAAAATGTTGAAAATTGTCGAAAAGCAAACTCAAATGTGGAAGCTTCTGTACAAATTCAATATATATAGTAGTTTCAAAAATTTGTCATATATGGTTGTCAGATGATGGTCGGAATGGGAAATGTTGTAGTACATCACGTGGCCACTTAACCCAGCCAATGACAGGTCATAAGCCCTGTAAACGCCTAGATAACTCACATTCGCTTCCAGAGCATCTCTGTCTCTGTTGGGATATCAATAATAAAAGCTGTTTAATTTCATAATTATTATGAAAAACTACAAAGTGAGTGCTACAAACATTGAGTTAATAATATAAAACATTTTTCAAATAGTTTTTTTTTTTACAGAAAAAAACGGGAAAAATTCATATCATTGGGGAAAACGAAAATTTCGTTAATAATTGTTGAAGCTGTGACGTCTGTCGATCAGAATAAGGGACCAGATACACAATTCTATTCAAAGGTAAAACAAAATGGTGACTGTCACAAGAGACCACAGATTTTATGGCGTTTGAGGCGGGTGGTAGCAAAAGCCGTCATGTCAAATCTTTACTAGGTACTACTACTCCCTCTTTTCCCTAATCCTCCCTCCATTGAGACCCTGACCGCGGATGCACGGGTGGATGTCTGGGATGGGGGGCCTGGCGAGGCGGGATACCGGTCTCCACACGGGTGGTTGTGATAACTAATAAATAATGATCGGGGTAGAAACGAACATCCCTACCACTGTTAATTTGGGCCGACTCTGGTTGGTTTGGGTGATGGAAACAATCACAATTATAATACATAAGCCGAGACAGTGGTAGGGGTACAATGAAAGCATTTGTTCGCGTACATAATCGTAAATTCATTCGTATTTTTATCAGACTAACAATCTTAAAATCGCGGTTTAGCTTGTTGAAAAAAATCAGTAGAGTTGGCTGGACTGAAAAAATACTCAATAGTCTTTAAGGCAGTCTAGGGAAAGGGTGGGGCTTTCATTGTATAGTTCATTTAACTGTAAATAAATTATTTGCTCTTTCTGTTCAAAGTATCAAAATCTATGTTTGATTGTTGTCAACTAACAAATTTAATTAGTATACGAGTGCCTGGTCAAGGCACTAACTTGGAACACCAAGTGCTGCGAATCTTGATAATTTGATACCTGAAGGCAAGATTATTAGTCTTACACTTCACCGCTAGTGCAAGATATAGTGAGGGAAATAAATAAAAGTCCGCCACACAATGGCGAACACTCTTCAAGTTGATCGGAAGACTGTTGATGTCCATCAATAGTCCGCCTTCTCCGTGATAGTTTTCCGTGGTTTTTTCATCATCTCAGGCAGATATCACATATGAATTATCTTTTATATTCTTTACCTACAACTATTGTTAAAATGTCTTTGATTCTCCGCCTTTCTTTACTACTACTACCACCCCATCATCTAGCATGGTGCATAGGGCACTGGATTGGTACACCAAGTGCACCGAATCATCATTTGTTACGTGAAGATAAGATGACCAGTCTTATGCTTCAGTGTCACATGAAATATGAATATGGAAGCCACACGTAAATGAAGATATTTCATGCTGACCCTCGTCAGGAATCTGACTAATCAACTAATTAACCATCACGAAAGTGTAGGCAGAAAGGATAGAATGCCATTCCACTCTGTCCTTGCATACTTCTCTTGCTTCCTGCACATTCCTACATCTTCTCATGTATGCACCCCGATTATTCAGACCTTTTGCATGACCACTTTCAAGCACTTGTACTTGATCGTGCCACGTTTTAACTTATTTGTTTATTTCTTGCAATAGTGTATATTAAAGAAGGACTTATATATATGTATAATGCACTCTAATATTAACACAAAATTCATATTTTATATATATATACAATAAATAACTAACTAACAAACTAACTATCACGCCATTTCCCCGAAGGATAGAAGGATAGGCAGAGAGGATAGAACGCCACACCACTCTGTCCTGGCACACTTCTCTTGCTTCCTCCACATTCATACATCTTCTCATGCACGTACGTCGATCATTCCGACTTCTTACATGCCACTTTCAAGCACTTGTTTTATTGATCATGCCATGTCTTTCTCGGCCTTCGGCAATAAATATATTAATGTAATAAAATAATCGAGAGACACTACACTTGATGTACAAATGCAGTTGCCTATGCACCATTGGGTGCGATGTAAGTAAGAGAATGTAGTAGTAGTAGTAATCCCTATATTGTTTTGATTTATTTACGTTTGATTAATTTACGCGGCAAATATCCGAGTTTATTATTCCTATAATTCAAAAAACCTCCACGTTCCAAAATTTCGATCCACAAAATTCGGTAAAAAATCCCTAATGAACATTTCTCGATCCCAGTATAATAAACTACCCCACGAAGTAAAAATAAATCAATCAATACATAGTTGAGCCCACAAAGATTTGTATTTAAATATGTTTTTCAATGATAGTTATGATAATAATTAAAAAACAAAATATTAAACAATACTTTTTTTTTTTTTAGCCACCTCAACAGGCCAGGAGGCCCAATTACAGAGGGGAACAACGTCACAAACACCCAAGCTTGAGAAAAATCACTTTTGAATTTTTTGAGTTCTCACCGGGAATCGAACCCGGAACCTCCGTATCGTGAGTCCAGCGTCTTAGCCATTACGCTACGGAGGCCGACAATGATGTTTAGGATTAAGATTGAATGTGTTAATTTTGTATCGTCTTTCTTATTCGTGTTTGATTGTGCAATATGTAATTAAAAATGTATTTAATACGGTCCCAAAATGAGTTTTTATAACTTTTGGGAATATAATACACGTATATTTTATAAAATAAAAAATTAATAAATAAAATAATAAATATTATTAGTAAATAGTACAGTCATCCTTGCTTTTAAAACGTTTCTCGGAAATTAAATTATCAACTTACTTGTATTGCGTTTTTTAGAAATATGTATTGTTTAATTTTCATAAAGTAGATAATAATAGATGGGGCGAGTTTTGACAAGACCTGCCTCATTTCAATGTCCCACCGACTCGCTGGACAATACATTTCCCAGCGGAATTCGATATTTCCGTGTTTTTCCAAAAGCAGAATAGAGACAATACTTTGGACAAACCCCGCGTGCCTTTGTTCCGAATAAACCCCCAACCAAAACCAACTCGATATTTTAACATGACGTTTGGGATATCTGGCAGATAAAAGAATTGATTTCTGTATTGACATCAATATGGCGGCAAACAAAAGTTTTAAAACAGACAAAATTTTATTAACAATTAACCCTAGAGAGATAATCTTATTTTATGGTGCTGAAAAGATAAACTAGCGCCCGAGAGGCGCACAATATTTAAAACTAATATATTCAATAAATTAAAATAATTTTATATTTTTTTAAAATCTAATTTTTATTGTACTTTTTATTAAAAACCCTTTTACAAAAAGTAATCAAAAACCAGCAGTCTTGCTGTATTAAGGTATTTATGCCACATTTAATTACCACAGTTTTTGTTGCTATGACGGTATGCATCGTCATAACAACAAAACGGTGGTACTTACCGATCAGAAGCGACCGTCACTCGGCGGAGATGACCAACGACTGAGTTGGTTTTGGCAACACAAGCTTGCACGCGCTTCGGTTAGAAAAAAGACAGCGATATATTTGTTTTCGCGGGCGCCTCTGAGGCGCACGTTATCTCACTAGGGTTAATATCAAACGACGGCCATTCGATTGGAAACATGAAAGTTGAAAGGTTTAATAGAGTCCGCTCTACATATCTTGTCTTCACGTAACAAATGATCAAAATTCACTGCACTTGTTGTTTTAATGCAGTGCCCAAAGCACCATTTGTTGCGGATAAGGGAAATAAGTAGTAGTAGTATATACCAAAGCGTTATTGAAATGTATCAAAGCGTCAGCGTTGATTGATTTAAAACTTTTAAAATGTTGTTTATAAAAAATAGCTGGTAAAAGTCATAAGCATAAAAAATTGAAGATTCATCTTCAGCGTTTTACCTAGTAGGTGATATACTTCGGTAAGAATCTCACTTGCAATCATAAAGGTTTCTGCTAAAATGCTTAGCAATTTTCTCAATGGATGACAGAGAGTGTTCACCATGTGAAGCTGTCGCGCCATTTTACTGTTTATTGGCAGATATGGATATCAAAATACTAGGTGAAATGGGGAATGTTGTAATACATCAAGTGGCCACTATTAACCCAGCCAATGACAGGTCATAAGAATGTAAAACGCCTAGATATCAATTTCCCTTTCAAACTTTCTCGTCTCTGTGGAGATGTCAAATTGATTTAAAAGTTAATTATAATAATATACGAGAAGTATAAGACAGAGAAGTGTGGTGTTCATTTCTACCTACCCTTGAGGTAATATTTTTACAAGGGCGGCGCTATAGAAATTAACCATTTTTAATTATTTACTAGCTGATACCGACGCGTTGCTGCTACGCAGAAGAAAACACAGTAATTCTCGAAATATCGATTGAAATTTGAAAGATTTATCTCGTTTCTTTGGAATTGGTAATAGAAGGAATTCTTTGTATTTTCTTTCTGATGTGATAAATGCATTTATGAAATATTGAATAACTCGTATAAATGTGTATTTACTCGTATGTATAAAGGTATAGTGTAAATCAAGTATATTTTATTTTGGTGACTTTATTTTTCAAGTGCTTCAGGGTAGGTATTTATAATATAATTTTGTTTATCCGTCTTTGGCATAAACAATTAAATTTCTTGGCTGTCCGACTCGTAAATTTAATATGAGGACTTCTATTACCCTTGAAAATGACACCCAGGACATATTATTTTTTTAAATTGTGTGTGGCAGGTCCGTACGCATGAATGGAATTTACTCTTTGATGAAAAAAAGGTGCGTCCGTCAAGTTGGATTTCAAATATAAACTCTATATTAGAAATCAGGTCACCCAAAACCCTTTAAAACGATACCAATCTTAATTTTTACCAAATTATGTGTGTCCGCCATCTTGGATTTCAAAATAAACTCTTAATTCGAAATCAGGACGCCCCCATACGCCCCTAAAAACGATACCCATCTTTATTTTATAAAAAAAGGTGCGTCCGCCATCTTGGATATCAAAATAAACTTTAAATTTGAAATCAGGACGCCCCATACGCCCTAAAAACGATACTCATCTTCATTTTATGAAAAAAAGGTGCGTCCGCCATCTTGGATTTCCAAATAACCTCTAAATTCGAATTCAGAACCCCCAAGAACCATTAAAACGATACCCATCTTCACTTTGTGAAAAAAAGGGACGACCGCCATCTTGGAATAAAAAAATAAACGCTAGATTCGAAATCAGGGCCCTCCAAAAACCATTAAAACTATAACCCATCTTCATTTTCTGTAAAAAAGGGATGACCGCCATCTTGGATTTAAAAATAAACGCTACATTCGAAATCAGGGCCTCTAAAAACCTTTAAAACGATACCCAACATCCTTGTATGAAAAAAAGTTGCGTCCGCCATCTTGGATTTAAAAATAAAAGCTAAATTCGAAATCAGGGCCCTTAAAAACCCTTAAAACGATACCCAACTTTAGTTTATGAAAAAAAGTTTCGTTCGCCATCTTGGATTTAAAAATGAACATTAAATTCGAAATCAGGACCCTTAGAAACCCTTAAAACGATACCCAACTTTATTTATGAAAAAAAGTTTCGTCCGCCATCTTGGATTTAAAAATAAACGCTAAATTCGAAATCAGCACCCTTAAAAACCCTTAAAACGATACCCTACTTTATTTTATGAAAAAAAAAGGTACGCCCGCCATTTTGGAACTTAAAAAATCCCACATGCTGTGCATGGGAAGCAATTCTGTAATGGGAAGTAATGGTGATGATAATTATTTAATTTAAAAAAAATGAAAACTCATTCGTATACAAAAGAATATATATTTTTCGGGAATTGTGCGAGTCCATATGATCCATATGTTCACCTCGTAGCACAGTGGTAGCCCATTTTACTACCGTGTATGAGGTCGCCGGTTCGATTCCCGTAGAGGGTCAAGATGAATATGATTTATTTACATGTTATTTTTACATTAATATTTCATATCTGAAGCGTAAGACTGATCATCCTACTTTCATGTAATAAAATGATCAAGAGACACTGCACTTGGTGTACCAATGCAGTGCCCTATGCACCATTGGGTGCGGATAAGGGAGAGTAGTAGTAGCAAATGCTCCAAATTTCAAACAAAGATTCTTGTAGCTCGAAGGAGAAATAAAAAACTTCTAGGTAGACTACCTATAATATAAACTCCAAACGAATTATAAGGTAGGTACTTTTTTTACGAATTCACTGTCTGTTAATGATTTTATTCCATAGCCATAAAAATTATAACAGATTAAACTTAAAATATTATATGGTAAAAAATAATGTTTTTAAAACGTTATAACTTTTTTTATTTTCACAGCTAGAAACGATTTTTAGGTGTCTTTTGAACTTGGAATTTTGTCTTCTTTCTATTTATTGCAAAAAACAGAGCTCTGCAGAGTTATTCTCGATCAGGAGAAGCCCTTGTCAAACGATTTTTTTTTCTCATAGAGAAAAACTGACGATGAAAACTAACACAGAAATCTTGAACAAAAAAAAAACATTTTCGGAGGTGAAAAAATGCACTCGATAGCTCAAAACCAATTCACGGCACTTATTTATTGTTAAAAAAGTCCGAATCGGGGTGTAAATAAATTTTAAAATGTAATTGAAAGTTCGAGGTGTATAAAAATAAATTGTATACGTGATGAAAACGACATTAGCGCCTTTTGCTGTACAGCATTATTTGACGACATTTTTTATAAGCTTTATGTACTTAGCTATGCAGTACTATCGGTTACATGGCGTATCTAAAATTCACCCGGAACTGTCACTAAATTATATCAAATACACAAATACAAAAATTATAAAATGGATGTTATAATGCAGGAACCTTCCCAGGAGTGAATAAAACAACCCTCTAGAACAACTTATTGCAATCGGATAAGCGGTTTATGAATCTATAAAGGACATACATACATACATACATACATACAAACTTACATTCATTTTTATATATATAGATTATTATTACTATTACCCCTTCTAAGAAATGGCGTGATGTTTAGTTAGTTTTAAGGATGTAATCGCGCTTGGGTAATTATTATTTTTGTTATGTTATCTACCCTTATTTGTTTTGTTTGCATGTGATACAAAACATGGAGGTAAAAATAATAGCAATTTACAATTTTGTAAATCTAGAAAAAGTAACAAGAAAAGTTTACCAAATTCATCTTTTATCTTTTAACTTATATTACAAACAAAATGTCCTACATATTGTATATATTAAATTGGACAATAAATGAAAATTTAATATTTATAAAGATAAACGTAATGTTCAAAAGTAAAGCATCTACATAATATATTATACTAACATAATATAAGAAGTATGTAAGAGCACTATGGAAATCATTGAAACATATTAAATTGGTTTTTCTTAGAGGAAAAACCTTTACAAAGTCACTTAGATTTTATATAAGGTGGTACATAAGTATTCTCGTTATGTAAATATGCCATATTTTTTGTAAATTAACTGTTAATGTGCCATAATTTTTGTAAATTAATTGTAAATGTGCCATAATTTTTGCAAATGGCGTCAAATGTGCTTTGACATTTGTATTCTAGACAGGTAGTGAATTAACAACATTTTAAGTGTGTCCAAATACTTGTGGACAAAAACTGGATTTCACCCATTACAGTTGGGTTACACACGTCGCGTAGCATAGTGGTAGCGTATTTGGCTATCGCGCGTGAGGTCACGGGTTCGATTCCCGTAGGGGGTCAACATGAAATATTTATTTACATATCACTGAAAACCACAAATTTCAGAAGTCTTCAAAGCCATTACTGAAGAAGAATTCACCGATTTGAAGCCAGATGTTTTGTGAACAATTCGATTCGCATTTTGAAATGCCGTAAAACGAGTACAAAAATGTGCTTCAACTCAAAAGAAAGTCATTTGACCAATATCATCTTTTCAACTTACGTAATATCATCAATTTGACACATTAAAATGAAATTTTAGCGAAAAAACATAATTTTTTTTGCAAATGGCAACCAATAATTTAGATATCATTGATATCCCAACTGAGAGAAACTCTGGAAACAAATGTGGGTTATCTAGGCGTTTACAGGGCTTTTTGCCTGTCATTGGCTGGGTTAAGTGACCACTTGATGTACTACAAAAAATTCCCCATTCCGCCCATCATCTGATAACCATATATGACCAATTTTGGAAATACTTTATATTGAACTCGTCTTCGTCGTTCCGCATTACCGAAATTTTCTATGCTGGTGTCATCTGTTGAGAAGATTGTTAAGTATTTTTTGTCAATCATCTTTATTGGTGTAGGTAAGGCTCTAGAGTTTCTCTGTCTCTGTTGGGATATCAATAATATCTGATATCAGCCCAGCATGGGTATAATCCAGTAATTTGTTTACAAGTATTTGTATACATTCAAAATGTTGTTAAAAACCTTAGAGTAATGACGCGCAGGCTATAGAGAGGCCCCTTCCGCCGTTTCCCATAGAGCGGAGCGTTGCAAATTTTTGGTTAGCGACAACTTCACTCTGCTGGCGGCCATTATTATTAGTTTGACAACAGACGCGTAACGGTCACTTTCGTCGCTTTGCTAGTAAATAACGTGGATACTTCCTGATTTTAATAATCAAAAACGGCAATGGTGAATTGTAGTATGCTTGGTTGTAGCAGTAAGAGTGTCAAAGGTGTTAAAGGAGTCAAATTTCACAGGTAATTGATTTCGATAAATAATTATTTTGATTTACATTGATTTTGGCATATATTGTCCTAACATGGGTATTATTTGTGATAAAAACTTTCCTTTTATCAACATATTTACATTATTTACCAGTTTTTCTTAATTTAGGTGATCAATTTGTAAATTAAAGTATGTTTACTGTTGATAGTGACAGTTGATTACTGTCGATATGCCAAGGCCGCATTAGGCATTTGTAAAACATTGGCATTTGTTTTGCTGCAAACTATAGCCAACTTCGTGTTTGACAATCATAGAATGGTTTTTTGACCGTTAGGGCCCCTCTATAGCCTGCGCGTCATTACTCTAAGTTAAAACCAATAATTTACATTATTATTTATTTATTTGAATATGGTTAGGTATGGAATAAAAATATCCTTCGTTAATACTGCTTCGTGAATACGTGTTATATTCCCGACATGATTTCTACCCCACCTTATACTAAGTTCAACATTTAGTATTCCCTTTTACAAAAGCTCAAATCTTTTCTAAAATAATGTATTTCACATTCACACGACAACTTCAATATATATCTACAGTAGTACCTTCTGTTAGAAGTGTGAATTCAAAAGCCGCTGTCGATATAACTTCAGTAAAATGGTAAACCGTTTACTGTCAGAACTTTTATTTAAAAGCTGTTAAAACTAAAAGCATTTCATTGAAAAGCTGTTCCTTAGAGCGAACTTTCTATCACCACAATAAACGAAGTGGAAAAAACTAAAAAACCATGTATTTATTTGTTATATCGCGTAATAACAAAACATTCACATAAAATGTAAATTTTCTATTTTTATTTCATTTTTATATCCCCACAGAGATGAGGTAAATTTTTTTCCAATTCAGGGTTTATGGATATTCGAGCGTTTACAGGGCTTATGACCTGTCATTGGCTGGGCTAAGTGGCCACTTTATGTACTACAACATTACCCATTCCGCTTATTAGCGAATATCCACACCAGTTGCTCGATCACAGATCACTACCGACTCGGTAATAAGCGACGTGATAACGATTTCTTACCCATGGATGTTTAAACGTTTTCGCGATCACAATGGAACACGCGTTAAAAAGTTATCGATCAGGATTATTAAACGAGCGCATACTAGTCGCGAGCCATTTCCCGAGATATATCTTATTCGCACAAATCTTCAATTCAATCTTTATTATAATTTAGCCGGTTTTCGGCAAGCCAAATATTGAGAAAAGCAGTCGACATAATAAAAAATCAGACAAGCGCGATGATTTGAAGTTTGACGTAAGGCCGCGATAGTAGCGTAGATCGGCTCCGCTCGGCTCACTTCGTCAATGCTCGGCTCAGCGATCGCGGTATTGAACTGTATGTCATTGTGATCGAAATCGTTAGCGTTAGCACGTGATTTAGCACGCTTTTAACTACGTCGATAGTTATCTGTGCTTGAGCTACTGGTAACATTTTTGATTTTGTATATATGTTACGAATCGAGAATCATCCACAGCGCGTTAAAAGCTCCATCCATGCATTGACATTGAAGCTGGTGAAGTAAGATTAAATAAAAAAACACTGTTAATGCAAATAAAGGTTCGTAGGTTTTCATGGCCTTCAGAATACAGATTATGTTTTTCTGGGTTATTATGCCGTGATTGTGGGCTTTCCCAAAAATCCTAAACCCATCATCGGGCCCGATTAATAAAGGAAGCCATAGAAATATAAAACCACCCTAGTAACATAAACAGGGATGATGGGTTACGAACTGCTACTAACCTCATGGTACCCAGTGATTCCAAAGCCCGACTGCGACACGGTACAAATTCTTCACACTTAAATACTACATCTACTACTGCATCGGTACATCAAGAAATTATCATGATACACTCATGATACAAAAGAAATTATCATGATCCACTCATGATAATTTATATTGTATTAAGTAAGGTAGGATGATCAGTCTCACGCTTCAGTACCAGTCCAAGGTATCACCCATGAAATATTAATATGATTTATTTACAATTTGACATCTCAACAGAGACGAGAAACTTGGAAGAGAATATTGATATCTAGGCGTTTTACAGGGCTTATGACCTGTCATTGGCTGAGCTAAGTGGCCACTTGATGTATTACAACATTCCCCGTTTCACCTAGTATTTGATATCCATATCTGCCAATATACAGTAAAACGGCGCGACGCTTCACATGTGAACTCTCTGTCATCCATTGAGAAAATTGCTAAGCATTTTAGCAGAAACCTTTATGATTGCAAGTGAGATTCTTACCGAATTATATCACCTACTAGGAAACGCCTGAAGATGAATCTTCAATTTGTTATGCTTATAACTTTTACCAGCACTTAAATACACAAATGACTTTAATCATACATCAGCCCTGAAGATGGACACTGCAATGAGCTCCGAAACGTTGGCAACTTAAAGCCTACAAATACGATATAATAGTTCATAAAATCATAATTTGTATTGTTAATACCTACAATAATCGTAGTAAAAAAATTATGTCAGTAGGTATTTCGAAAAGTATCTTGTCATCAACACTAAGTAATAAGATAATATTTTCAGAACTGTATTAATTACATTTGATCTAGTTAATAAAAGGTTATGAGACCTGTGGTTACCTAAACAATATTTTCGACCTAAAGAACATATCGTGGGTATACTGGCAAAAAACGTTAACTCTAATATACCTGTTTTGAGAAATCAAGCATTTAAGTGTTTTTTTTCCAATTTTTATTTTTATTTTTTATTCTATTGCATTATGAGTTGAAACTTTAATTATTTCTAATTTTTTCAAACATGTAATTAATTTTCATACTAAGAAAACTTTTATTGTTAATAGCTGTATTTCCTTTTTATTTTAGAGAAAGAAAGAAATATGATTTTAGGTTAGGTACTTCAGAAAAAAAGCGCTTTATAAGTTATCCAAAATTTGTGTTTCTGCCGATTGTAGAGCTTTAAAAACTTAACAATACTGCATCATTAAATCCAAACAATATATTTTCGAGTTAGCGTTTTTTGCCAGTATACCCACGATATCATCTGTCCCTGTTGAAAATCACATTTTATTCTACTTTTGTAGTTCTCTGAATATAATTGGTTTGAATATTTTTTGTGGAAAACACTTTGTTGATATATTTCGTCCCTAAGCCACAGATTTGAAAAATCTGCCAATCTTCTTTATAGCGTTATATTTACTTTACTATACAATACTTATACTAAGTACTCCTACTTATTTATTCTTAAGTAAGGAAACATAAAAGAAAAATATATATCCGAAAGCGCCTTATTGGAGCGACCCTAAAAAGGTACACTAGATAACACCAAATTTTATTAAAATGGGATTACAGATTTAAAAATTAAAATGGCCCATCTTCACCTACCTTTGGATCTGTCCCCCTCGAGATGTTGTCGTTAACTAACTAACTAACTAACCATCACGCCATTTCCCCGAAGGGGTAGGCAGAGAGAATAGAACGCCACACCACTCTGTCCTGGCATACTTCTCTTGCTTCCTCCACATGCATACATCTTCTCATGCACGCACGTCGATTATTCCGACTTCTTACATGCCCACTTTCAAGCACTTGTTTTACTTGATCATGCCATGTCTTTCTCGGCCTTCCTCGACTTCTACATCCAGGCACAGTCGCATCATATATTTTTTTTTAGCCGTTCTTTCATCATCCATTCGCTCTACATGATCGAACCAACGTAAAAGACCTTTCTTAATTTTGTCGATAATGCTTATCTCAGCCTTGCATTCTGCTCTAATTTCAACATTAGTGCACCTATCATACATAGTTTTACACAGTTTCACCACACAAAATTTAATTTATGTCGATATCGAGAGCAAAAATATATTATTGCTTGCCTATTTTACAAGGCATCAGGTTTTCGGCGCCCTGGTCGTCCACTGTTGACAATTCGTCGGCAGTTTGCGTCAGAGCTGCGGGACGTGGGCTTGACTTGGGAGGATGCACGGGAGCTGGCGGCCGATCGCTTGGCCTGGAGGCAGTTTGTGGATTCCATATACTCCACATAGGGAGCGGATATGGTATGACGATGATTAAGATGATGATGATAATTAAAACCTTCAAAATTGCATGTTTGTCAAGGTAAAAAACATAAAAATGGAAGAAATTCGAAATGGCGCTAAAATGGTTATTGCATAAGACCATTCTTGTAGAATTTACAGTTTAGAAGATAGGGAAACAAATTTGCTATAAAGTTTCCAAACTTTTAAATCAACCAAATTCAGGATGACGCGAGACTCACTGAAACAAAAAAAATCAATCTCGATTCTGCGATAACTTCAAAGTCGAAGGAATCCAACATAATCCCCTGTTGTCAAGGGCCGTTCCAGATTTATTTTACGGTCTAGGAATAAATGAATCTCGACCCTTCGATCCGCCTCAGGAAAAACAATCGACTATCGGGGATCGGGGCCTCCAATACACGAGGGATCCGAAAAGGTCTGCAGTCCTTTTCAGGGCCACTCGGCACAAAGGTCCGTGTTACAGTTGGAATAAACTACTAATGTTAGTATTATGCAGAGGACCATTTTGAAGCCGCTGTTGGGGGGATGATTTTAAAGGCCCAATAAGTAAAAAGGTTTTTTTTTTTAAATTTAAGACAGAGTATTAAAAAAATTTAACTCTCACTCATGAAAAATCTTGCTTTCGTGTAGTAAATAATTGAGATTAACTGCAATTAGCATATCCATTCAGCGTCAAATATACTATTAGGACTATAAGAAAAAGTATAAGTGCTATAAGTATAAATACTAAGTTATTGGGAGGAGGAATATTTAAGTTTTTGTTAAAATTGGGGTAAACTATTTATATGAGTATTATGCAGTGTACTTTTTAAGGACCGCTACTAACAGAATAATGGATATTTTTAGGGGCACTCGGTAAAAAGGTTTTTGTTAAAATCTGAGTAAACTACTCAAGTTAATGTTAAGCCGCTGACTTTTTTAAAACCTCCACGCGCCGGCCGTTCGTTACGAAAAAAGAGTTTTTCAAAGCCAATCGGTAAAAAGGTTTTTGTTAAAATTCAGGTAAACCATTATGCAGCGAACCTTTTTGGCGTTGTTTTTGGAGAAGTGACCCTTTCAAGGTCACTTTGTCTAAAGATCTTTATTCGAAATGGGCTGTAATAGTAATGTAAGTGTTTTGTAGCGGACCTTTTGAGGTGCGCCTTATAAGAGAAAACCTTTTCAAGATGTATAGGAGACATAAAGAGCTCCTCTAAGGCAATCTCACCTGTCTCCGTAGCTTGCTGAAAGGGGTGTCTCACTACAGAAATCATTCTGTATTTTTTAATCACTACATTCGAAATTTAAGTGAAAAAATGAAATTTAGATAAAAGTACCTACAAACCATCATCGTCAACAATAACTTAAAATGCGAAATATTAGCGTTTTTATCTTTACAACACGGGAAAGTAGTAGTAGTAAAAACAACCGATGTAGGCAAGTACATAAATATTTGTTTAACGTGTAAAAAAATATAAAATAATTCGTATTGGATTCGTCAATTTCGAATTTTCGAAGTATGAGTTAGTTTTTTTGAATTTTTTATTTCTTAAAATAGCGTACATTGTAAACCTACAAATATTAACAGAGAATTTCACAATATTTCCAAATACCTTTTATAAATTGACTTTATATTTCTTGGTTTTAGTTTTTAAAGAAGGAAAAAAAATCTGTAATGTTTTTGTTTTATTTAGCTCGTGGTGAAGTGGTAAGAGCGTTAGACTACCATGTTCGAGTTCGCTAGTTTTATTCCCATCGGGGTCAATATGAAATGTGCATGAATACATGCACACATTCACATAAAATTATTAATTTCACATATGTTATCACACGGACTAGCGCCAAAGCAAGGGACTGATTCACATTCATATAACAAACAATAAAAAAATACTGCACTTTGTGTATCACCGTTGTGCCCAATCCACCATTGGGCGAGCATAGATGAAATTAATAGTAGTAAGCATTGTTTTATTTAAACATGTAGTCAAAAAGAAATTATTTGAGAAATTAAAAAAAAATATATATATTTAGAAATATACATAGGTATATTCTGATTTTACTAGTGTTAGACTTCATTATTTTTGAAATTCTAAAATAGTGAAAAATCTCGAATTTCCGCCTTTGTTTTCTCTCACCGCCTTTTCTGTTTGGCTTCACCCTCCCCACACCCGCACCCTACCCCTCCACCGACACCCTGACGCCTTCCCACACCCTCACACACACACCTCACTTACCCTGGCACACTATCGGGAATCGGTCGGATTGAATTTCTAGAAATTGCGTTCACTAAGTTTATGAAGCTTTCCATAATAATACACTTAGGAGGAAATAAAAACATAAAATGCTTTGTTCTAAACTTCGCGTTGTTTTTGCCGTTTACTTAAAGAGTTGAAAGCTTTTGAAAAACATTAAACTACTTTAATATTATTTATTGAGTTGGCATTTATTTCACAGAACTCCATGTTTTACTTTATCAGGACATCAAACAGTTTCATAAAACTCTGACAAGGGAACACAGTATTCACGATATGGAGTAAAAAATTAAATAAAAACCTTACCAAAACCTTGTTTGATTTCATATCTTGGATTGGCTCTAAAGGGTCAGTATAATTATTCTACCTTTGGTACAGTTAAGGGTATGAATTAATAATATAGTGCTTAGTGCTTATCAAAAGAGGCTAAATTGGCAGTTCATAATGGAGTTCTGGTGCCAACCTTTATGTATCGTAGTGAAGCGTGGTGTTGGAAAAAGAATGACGAAAGAAAGATGCAGCTGAAATAAGATAAATTAGAGCAGAGTGCAAGGCTGAGATAAGCAATATCGACAAAATTAATAAAGGTCTTTTACGATGGTTCGGTCATGTAGAGCGAATGGATGATGAAAGAACGGCTAAAAAAATATATGATGCGACTGTGCCTGGATGTAAAAATCGAGGAAGGCCGAGAAAGACATGGCATGATCAAGTAAAACAAGTGATCGAAAGTGGGCATGTAAGAAGTCGGAATAATCGACGTGCGTGCATGAGAAGATGTATGAATGTAGAGGAAGCAAGAGAGGTGTACCAGGACAGAGTGGTGTGGCGTTCTATCCTCTCTGCCTACCCTC
>JAGVSP010003543.1:0-22887 GCA_022494985.1 Micrasema minimum | reverse complement strand
CTTGACTTAACACTAAAAAAATCATTAACAATAAAATTACATTTAATATCTATAGAAAACCCACCCACACTGACACCGTAATTCCTGCTTCTTCTTCACACCCACTAGCTCTCACAAATTAGCGAGTTTCCACTCTATGCTAAAACCGACTATTAAACATCCCCCTTGAATCCCTTGGATTTCTTAACAGAATTAAATAATATTAAATTGATCGCGCAAAATAATCAATATGAAACTACCATGATAGACAATATGCTTAAACGAAAACAACGTAGTAAATTAAATAGATCCTTTTTGTACTCCACAAACGACATCCTACCTTCGACCCCACCCGCATGGCGTAGAATCCTATACACTGGTCCTCTTTCCGCAAAAATTTGCCAACCAACTCCCTTCTGATGTAAAACCAGCTTTCTATACAACCAATAATATAGGTAAAAATTTTATTTAATTCTAAATCCAAAGTCGGCATAATGAACAAGAGTGGGATTTATTCAATTGAATGCGAATGCAATCAAACCTATATTGGACAAACAGCCCGTAATCTAAAAATAAGAATTAACGAACACCGTCGCTGTCTTACTAACTCTAATTTCTCAGAATTTGCCAATCATATTATGGAAAATAACTGCTCTTTTAGTAAATCACAAACTTAAACTTCTACACCAAGTAAACCATAAAGGAGCAAATATGAATTACCTTGAAGTCATGGAAATACACACAAAATCTGAATTCTAATAATAATTTAATTAATAATCAAACATTTCATATATCATCTCCACTTCTAACTATGTTCCCTTTAAAACGCAATTCTCAAATTACTTCCCTAGACCCCTACCCCTCTCAAGACCCCCCTACCCATACCTCCCCTCAAGACCCCAGTACATCAACTGCCACCACTTAGCAAGCAATTAATTATCAAAAATTTTTTTGTACAACTTCTTAGTATTCTACCATCACCACTGTCCCAAGATGTGTTTTTTCGATTTTTTTCTATCACTTCTATGTATCAATATTTATGTTACCCCTGTGTTTAGATTCTTAAGTATTGCAATTTAATTGTTCTGTATTTTTCTGTATAACATCTGTATTCTAATTTAGTGTCTTTTCACCAGTCGATGGGAGAACGTTACTCCCGAAACCAGGTAGTGTAGGTAAATTCTATTTTTATAGAATAAACCAATAGTAACACATAACAGTGTTTTATTTAATCATAATTTATTATAATTGTCATTGTTTCCATCACCCAAACCAACCAGATTCGGCCAAAAAAACAGTAGTAGGGTATGTTAGTTTCTACCCCGATCATTATTTATTAGTAATTACAACCACCCGTGTGGAGACCGGTATCCCGCCTCGCCAGGCCCCCCATCCCAGACATCCACCCGTGCATCCGCGGTCAGGGTCTCAATGGAGGGGGGATTAGAAAAAAGAAGGGAGGGGACAGAACGCATGTGTGCATCTCACACTATCATCCTATCATCCTATCTGGCAGACAATATTTCATACGTCCCCTGCCGTACCTTATCACAATATTTATCCAAAGACCATCCTATCCTTACAAAAGACACAATACAATATAGTTGAGGGATGGGATATAATTTGAGACCTCCACGCACACACACACAAACAGCCCGGGAAGGGCCGCCCCTGCGAGCGCACACCAAGTCCCTCCCGGAGACTACCCCACTGAGCAAGAATTCACTAGAAGAATTCAATACAAATTTTCTAAAAATATACGCTTCCTAGGGTTAATTTCATAACATAACTTTTTATCAAATTTATCACTTAGGCCAACACTCTCAATTTGAAACGTATGACGTAGATGTCTAGTGATGACTGAGTAAGTGACGTGGTGGGTCACTAGTTGTCACTAGGCAAGGTAGTGTTTTTCAAGTATGAATTGCCACTTCTCTGAAATTCTTATTCGAAGATTCCAAAGTTCGGTTTATTTAGCGAGAAGAATTATTTTTTCAACATTTTTTTTTTCTAGGTGTGGTGCCAGACGCTGCACGTGATCATCCAGTACGTCCTGCTGACCAACTACTCGTGGATGCTGTGCGAGGGGCTGTACTTGCACACGGTGCTGGTGGCCGCCTTCGTGGCCGAGCAGCGCCTGCTCCGGGGCCTCATGGTGCTGGGCTGGGCCATGCCCGCCATAGCCGTGGTCGCCTACACGGCGGCGAGGGCGAACAGCGAGCATACCAAGGAGTAAGTCATTTCAATTCCACAAATATTAGGAACGTAACAGAAAAATCCTAATCATTCTTAATACAATTATAAATAATAGACAAAAGATAGGTATAACAAAGAGTAGAAAGTAATAAATGTAATAAAAAAATGTTTGGTTGTCAGTAAAGTCGGTTTACGGACGATAATTTTACGTGATAACGTCATAAGAAAACATTGATGAAAAATAGCATACTGTTATGAACTGAATTGAATTATTATTACTGAATTATCATTATTTTGTATAATACAAAGCAGGAGTTAATTGAAAATTACAATTTTTCCATAAATTATCATTTTTTTGCACTAGTTAATTCAAATACTGAAATCGAAAAGTATTTCGTTAAAGATTACTTTCGGCTGCTGTCTCCCTTCTACTCGGACGCATCGGCCAATGGAGTGGAAGAGAGATGCGTTACAAACCGAACGCTTAGGCCGATCGTGTCTCTCTATCGCTTGTTCCGCGCACTCGCTTGCACACTCGGCTCAGGCGGAACGTGACAATGAGTCATGCTTTTTCGTGTGTGCAGCCGGCGTTCATCGATTTATTAGACGTTATCACGTCAAAAGTAGAAAGAGCCTTCCTAAGGGGAGATCCACTGTCGTGAAATATGTCGGATCGAGGTGATGCGATTAAGTAGCAAGATTACCGTGAAATATTATTTATTTACATGTGAAAATTTCGTCTGTGATACCTAGGACTGGTACTGAAGACAAGATAGACTGCACTTGGTGTACCAATGCAGTGCCCTATGCATTGTGTGCGGATAAGGGAAAGTACTAGTAGGAGTCTTGCTTGGATCTAGTGCTTACCTTATATGTTTATGCCTCAAACAATGTATCTCGCTCTAGTGATAAACTACTGCGAGATTTGGACGACTACCAAGTACTAAGGCAAGAAAACACACCAAACACCTGAAGACATAAATCAATGGGATAAGGGGTTCTATAAACTTTACTTATGGAACACTTTATAGAGTTCGAGAAATCAAATGCTATGGTAGAATTATTCGTGTCGTATTTTTCATAAAATTGTTCTTCTTATTTATTATACATGGATTAACAAAACTCGTAGTACAACCCAAAAACTGGTGAATCTACATCATAAACTATTTAATTGAAAAAACTTTGTTTTTAGCTACTTTTTATTAATCTAACTCCCGACCGGTTTCGAGGCAACACGTGTCTCTTTATCAAAGGTACAATAATGAATGAAATTGGATAATGAAGTAAGTTGTGTCAGTGCATATGTTCAATGGTCAGGTCTATCGTTTGTCTAAGGTTGAGAGATGAATGGATGGGTGGGTATTTTATGTCTTTTTTTATGTATAAGGTATCTTTAAGTTAAGAAGTGGGCTGTAGGAAATATTATTTATTTATCTACATCATATTTGGAGTCGAATGTGTAATAAGACTTTTTAATCTGACATTGAAAAAAAAAAAAAATATTCTTATAAAAGCTTTCATTAGTAACTCAGATAAAGTAAAATTTCACAAATTCTTATTAAAATGCGGTTTTTTCATTCACTCGACTTCATGAGGCGCCCACTTCACGATTTGATAACGGCTCCATTGTCCAGAAACACCCGCTAACGAATGTGTTTAGGAGAACATAGCAAGAACTCGCACAGAAAACCGGGAAACGAGTGTCATTTGTTTTCCCGACATTCGTTTAAAAAAAGAGGGAAAATTCTACCAGAAACATTAACACATTGGATATGATTTTCTAAAGCAAAGATAAAACATCATTCAAGCCCTCTATTTTGGCCTTATTAATTAATTATTTATTTGAGAGTACACCAAATTGTAGGGAATTATAGCTCCAACTTTTATTTCATTGTCTTTCTTTTCCGTTAAAAATATAATAACCCCGTGAGAGCCGCCATCTTGGTCCCATTTTGTAAGTATAAAGCAAAACACCTTCTAAAAATAATTTCAGAGATGTGGCATTCCATACTTGAAAAATACTACCTTACCTAGTTACAGCTTACCACTTCGTCACTCATACGTCATCACTTGGCATTAACGTCATCACAAGACATCTACGTCAAGTGTGAGTGTATTGGCCTAAGCGCTGGAGTCTTTATTCGGAGAAATTTGATAATAAGCGTATATTTTTAGAAAATTTGAATGGAAACGCCCTTTCTAGTGAATTCTTGTTCGAATATTATTTGTTTCAATCCACTATTATAAATAGGGTAATATCACATATTACGAAAACCGATGAAAATGTGCAAAATTGATTTAGAAATATTAATATTAATATCAAAATCAATATGGAAAAATTGTTGAAAAATACCCTTTCACGAAAACGCAACACTTTTTACTTGTCGTCACATTTTTACTTTCGTGGTAGACGTCAAGGGCTACATGAATAGTGACGTAAAAAAGGCGTGGCCAACGCAGACAAGTGTTCTCGCGGTAATTTGAAATTGAAAACTTCAAAATAATTTTTAACCTTCTAAAAGATTTTTAAAAAATTCATGAAAGTGTTTTCTATGATAATGAGGGAATCCACTGTTTTCTAAAGTATTTTTTTTCTATAAACGTACCATTTAACTAAGCAAAAAAAAAATATTTAATATTTTTTTATAAGTTACTAGCTGATACCCGTCGCGTTGCTGCCGCAGAAGAAACAGGTAATTCTAGAAATATCGATTGAAATTTGAAAGATTTATCTCGTTTCTTTGGGAATTTGTAATAGAAGGAATGCTTTGTATTTTCTTTCTGATGATAAATGCATTTATGAAAATTGAAATAACTCGTATAATGTGTATACTCGTATGTATAAAAGGTATAGTGTAAATGTTATTTATTTTATTTTGGTGACTTTATTTTTCAAGTGCTTCATGGTAGGTATTTATAATATATATTTTGTTTATCCGTCTTTGGCATAAACAATTAAATTTCTTGGCTGTCCGACTCGTAAATTTAATATGAGGACTTCTATTACCCTTGAAAAAGACACCCAGGGACATTTATTTTTTTAAATTGTGTGTAGCAGGTCCGACGCATGAATGGAATTTACTCTTAGATGAAAAAAAGGTGCGTCCGTCAAGTTGGATTTCAAATATAAACTCTATATTCGAAAACAGGTCACCCAAAACCCTTTAAACGATACCAATCTTTATTTTATAAAAAAAAATGTGTGCGTCCGCCATCTTGGATTTAAAAATAAACGCTAAATTCAAAATCAGGACGCCCGTATCGTCTAAAAACGATACCCATCTTCATTTTATGAAAAAAAAGGTGCGTCCGCCATCTTGGATATCAAAATAAACTTTAAATTTGAAATCAGTACGCGAATACGCCCTAAAAACGATGCAAACCTTCATTTTATGAAAAAAATGTGTGTGTCCGCCATCTTGAATTTCCGAATAAACTCTTAATTCGAAATCAGGACGCCCATACGCCCTAAAACGATACCCATCTTCATTTTATGAAAAAAAGGTGCGTCCGCCATCTTGGATATCAAAATAAACTTTAAATTTGAAATCAGAGCCCCAAGAAACCATTAAAACGATACCCATCTTCACTTTGTGAAAAAAAGAGACAACCGCCATCTTGGAATAAAAAATAAACGCTAGATTCGAAATCAGGGCCCCTCAAAACCATTAAAACGATACCCATCTTCATTTTCTGAAAAAAAGGGACGACCGCCATCTTGGATTTAAAAATAAACGCTAGATTCGAAATCAGGGCCCCCAAAAACCTTTAAAACGATACCCAACATCCTTCTATGAAAAAAAGCTTTGTCCGCCATCTTGGATTTAAAAATAAAAGTTAAATTCGAAATCAGGACCCTTAAAAACGCTTAAAAACGATACCCAACTTTATTTTTATGAAAAAAAAGTTGCGTCCGCCATCTTGGATTTAAAAATAAAAGCTAAATTCGAAATCAGGACCCTTAAAAACCCTTAAAACGATACCCCAACTTTATTTGATGAAAAAACGTTGCGTCCGCCATCTTGGATTTAAAAATAAACTCTAAATTCGAAATCAGCACCCTTAAAAACCCTTAAAACGATACCCTACTTTATTTTACGAAAAAAAGGTACGCCCGCCATTTTGGAATTTAAAAAATCCATATGCTGTGCATGGGAAGCAATTCTGTAATAGGAAGTAATGGTGATGATAATTATTAAAATTTTAAAAAAATTAAAACTCATTCGGCATTATACAAATAGAATATATATATTTTTCGGGAATTGTGCGAGTCCATATGATCCATATGTTCACCTCGTAGCACAGTGGTAGCCCATTTTACTACCGTGTATGAGGTCGCGGGTTCGATTCCCGTAGAGGGTCAAGATGAAATATGATTTATTTACATGTTATTTTTACATTAATATTTCATGTGCGATACCTTGGACTGGGACTGAAGCGTAAGACTGATCATCCTACTTTCATGTAATAAAATGATCAAGAGACACTGCACTTGGTGTACCAATGCAGTGCCCTATGCACCATTGGGTGCGGATAAGGGAGAGTAGTAGTAGCAAATGCTCCAAATTTCAAACATAAATTCTTGTAGCTCGAAGGAGAAATAAAAACTTCTAGGTAGACTACCCATAATATAAACTCCAAACGAATTATAAGGTAGGTACTTTTTATTACGAATTCACTGTCTGTTAATGATTTTATTCCATAGCCATAAAAATTATAACAGATTAAACTTAAAAATATTATATAGTAAAAAATAATGTTTTTAAAACGTTTTAACTTTTTTATTTTCCCAGCTAGAAACGATTTTTAGGTGTCTTTGAACTTGGAATTTTGTCTTCTTTCTATTTATTGCAAAAAACAGAGCTCTGCAGAGTTATTCTCGATCAGGAGAAGCCCTTGTCAAACGATTTTTTTTCTCATAGAGAAAAACTGACGATGAAACTAACACAGAAATCTTGAACAAAAAAACATTTTCGGAGGTAAAAAATGCACTCGATAGCTCAAAACCAATTCACGGCACTTATTTATTGTGAAAAAAGTCCGAATCGGGGTGTAAAAAAATTTAAAAATGTAATTGAAAGTTCGAGGTGTATAAAAATAAATTGTATACGTGATGAAAACGACATTAGCGCCTTTTGCTGTACAGCATTATTTGACGACATTTTTTATAAGCTTTATGTACTTAGCTATGCAGTTCTATCGGTTACATGGCGCATCTAAAATTCACCCGGAACTGTCACTAAATCATATCAAATACACAAATACAAACATTATAAAAATGGATGTTATAATGCAGGAACCTTCCCAGGAGTGAATAAAACAACCCTCTAGAACAACTTATTGCAATCGGATAAGCGGTTTACGAATCTATAAAGGACAAACATATATACAAACTTACATTCATTTTTATATATATAGATTGATGAAGATACGATTTTTTAAAGTAGCACATTTCAAATACCGCGCCAAACATTTACTATGTTACCAAGTGCGTCATTTTTGCAGGAGTGACGTCATAAAACGGGCGGCTAACGGCATGGCACGGCTAACATATTTCTCTCAGCCAATAACAAAACTGACAAAAATCTATGCAAACGATTTCTCCAGCCAACTGTCACTTTGAACTGTCAACAGCTGTTGCAGGGAGAGTGAATGGCGGCCATCTTTACAAAACGGAAACGGAAAACATCTACACTTAGATACAAGGAGTGACGTCATTGCTTAAGATTTTGAAATTAATGCTATTTTCAACATTTTTTATTTATTTTTGGGTAAATTATTGAGATATTTAATCCGACTTCAAAATTTTTAAATATTCGCGTCTACACACGAAAGCATTTTTAATATTCAATTCCGGGTAACAGTGGATTTCCTCATTATCAATTTTAATATTTGTGTAATAAAAAAAGCGTGAATCTTCCCTATTGCTCTCAACTATGACGCGACCGTAATACTTTATTTCTGTGTCTACGACTTTTGGCCCATTCATTGCCTCGTGTTCAGAAAAGCTCCGTGAGATTATCTATTCGGATTTCAGTGAACACACAAATTAGATTATTTTGAAAGCGGCAAATTCCACCTTCGTCGGTTACCGCACTCACCGCCTCAATATATCTCGCACAAATCGCACCATAAATTCTAAACTGCACTAACTCAAAAAACTAACTGTAGGGAAATCGCAAAAATGTGATTTCGTTTCGTACTGATTTCATAAAACTGGATTTTTAAAATTTAATATCTCGACGTAGGACAGAGATAGATATACCATGTTTCTTGGACAGAAATGTGGAGGTTTCGGTTGGTGTGAGCTGTAACGCAGTGTTTTCTCAGTTAGTTTTCAACACAAATTTGGACATAGAGCAGTGTAGTATTCATGATGCGAAATATCACTGAATCAATATTTTAAGCGGCCAGATTGTAAACACAATGAGTGAATATTTCAGTTTAATTTATTTAGGTGGAATGAAGTTTAATATCAGTGTTTTCGAATAACGTCTAAAACGGGCTAAAAGTAACTCTTGAAATATTGTTTTTTTTTACAAAGAAAGATTTGATATTTAATTACACACTTCTACCAAAAATTATACCTTAAATACTTAGACCCTTCAATTTTTCATCATTTAAGGCATTTTAGTATTTTAACACACACACAGCGGTGAGGCAACGGACGCAGTAACATTTGGTATCAAGGCGATTCGACTGTCTAGGCCATATACTAAGCATGCCTTCTGAAAGCCTTAACCATGATTGCCTATTTTACAAGGCATCAGGTTCTCGGCGTCCTTGACGTCCACTGTTTGTTTACAATCCGTCGACAGTTTGCGTCAGAGCTGCGGGACGTGGACCTGACATGGGAGGATGCGTGAGGCAGTTTGTGGAATCCTTAGGTGTTACGAATACCAGAGTTTAGTGACCAAAAATCCCTTAAATTAAAATTCGGTATTTTGTATTCCGGTATCATTATGAATAAATTCTCAGAGGTTTTCTGCAATAATCTTTTCAAATGATGTAAATCTTGTAGGTAAAAATTTATACTGGGAATTTATGTTAGTAGTAGCACCACCTCAGCAATATTACGTTTTCTTATTTCCTAATGTATTAAAAATTATTAAAAAAATTTTCATTGATTCAAAATAAGATTTGCGATTTGGCTAATGAATTGAACATTTTTTTCTTTTTTTTCCAATTTTTTTAAATTTTATTTAAATAATATATTTTATACAATGAATTAATAATATAGGTATACTACAAAAAATGTACACTGTATAGTGTACACCATACCACAATTGACTTTGACAAAACCATTAAATTCACACACGTATATCCATAAACCTCGAGATTAAAAATTCAAGCACTTTATCCATGTTTTCATCATTTTGCATATTGTCATAAACATTTTACGGTTTCATAAATATTCCCTTTCTTGGTTTCAGGGAAAATGTAAAATGTCCCTTCCATTGCCATTATTTAGCCACTATGCAGTGGTAAAGGCACATAATCCCTTTATTTATGGCTATATTCCGTAGTACCTGTTTTTGTAACATATAATAATTCCTGTTATTTGTGGGGTAAAATACATTTCTCTATCGAGCGATCCAATTGAAATATACACTTTGGTAAAAGACGTTTAATAAAATAAACACGATACGGTTTATACCTACTAATTTTAAAATAGGTATATTTAGATTGGAGAAAAAAAATATTTTCTGTTAAGTTTAAGAGAATGCACAGTTAAGTGAACCGTGGCCGTTTGTCCATACAGTCGTAGTCTATAATTTCTCCCTGAAACGTAGCATCTAAACAATATTTCTTTACGCTTTTTAGATGTAGACAAAAACTGATCAGCATTTTTTTGAATTCTTTTTTTGTGAGTTTTTTTTTATTCAATAAGTATAGTATGGCATATAATTTGAAGCCCCAATAATAAAAATGAGGTCGTTACCTTATATTTTATATAATATTTATGCATGTTTATCCTGTACTGCGACAAAGCCAATAATGAATTATTTTTATGACAAAAAGTTTAATGTTTATAAAAAATACATTCCTAATTTAAACCAAGTAAAGTTTAAAAAAAAAATTATATAAATCAAAAACACATTAAAATAAAGTAAAATCCCAAATAAAAGGCAAATCCTGTCGTTGGCTATACAAAGAATGTTACAATTTGACATCTCAACAACAGACGAGAAGTTTTGTCTGAAGGGAAAGAAATACTGAATATCTAGGCGTTTACCAGGGCTTATGACCTGTCATTGGCTGGGATAATGATAAAAATTAAGTGGCCACTTGATGTATTACAAACATTCCCCATTTCACCTAGTATTTTTTTTGATATCCATATCTGCCTATATACAGTAAAATGGCGCGACGCTTCACATCCATGTGAACACTCTCTGTCATCCATGTCTACTACTAATCGTACTTTCAAAAGAGGCATAATAAATTGTACAATATATAACAAATCAAAGAGAAAGATGAAAAAAAATCACAATTACTATGTGCATTCATCAAATCACTTGAAAAATAAATAACCGTTCGCTCCAAGATTTGAACCTGGGTCTTTCTGATCACCGGTCAGCTTTTAATGATAAAAAAAATATACATTTATAAGTTTTTTTTTCTTTTTTCTAGATGTTGGATGAACGAAAGTCCGCAGACTACTATCCTGGTCATCATAGTGGCCGTCTTCATATTCCTGAACCTGGTGTTCCTCTGCAACATAGTCAGGGTCCTCTGCACCAAGCTGAGAGCCAACCCGGCCCATGGGTCTCAGGGACCCTCGAGAACTGCGCTCCAAGCCTTCAGGTTAGACCTTTAGCTTTTTTAAAATTATTTTATTTATTAAACCCCTCAACTAGTCCAATTACATCCAATTACAACGTCACAAACACCCAGGCTTAAGAAACATCACTTTTTTTTGTGTTCTCACCGGGAATTGAACCCGGAACCTCCGTATTGTGAGGCCATTTCGCTACGGAGGCCGCCAATCAATCTATCAAACTATCCTAGTCAGATTGTTCTTAAACCTGATATTCCTCTGAAATAAAGTCAGGGTCTTTGGCACCAACATAAGAGTCAATCCAGCTCACTGGAAGAAGTACAGTTTTCTGATGTGAAAAAACGATATTGTTCGTAGCAGACACGCTATCCGTTGCCCTTATTCTTAAAATAAAGTATTCAATTTGTAATAGTATAATACTTTGATTAACCTTTTAATTAAACTTTGAACCGGGTTGTGGTCTAGTGGTAGATTCGAGGACTCCGGATTTTCTCTAGGTTCGAATCCCGCTCCAGCACAACTTGTTTCCTGCTTTCTGACACAGTTATTGACTATTTGAAAAAAAACTGTTTTTTTTTTTTTAATTTTTATAATTTTATTTATTGATTTAATTTGTACAAAATACTTGAGTTACAAAAAAACAGACATGAGAAAAAAGGAAGACTAAATATTACAATACTTCAGATTACAGAGTTACCAATGCTAAATCTAAAAATACAATAATCGCAAAAAGGTTTAGAAAAATTAGCCATTTTATTAATAAAAAAATATTTAAAAAGTAGTCGCAAGTGCTTTTTTTGGGATTTCCTCCGTCTTTTGATTTTGAATTTCGTTTGCAGTTTATTGAATTGAGTGCGGGCATTGCTTTCTACAGCAATATAGGCGCTCACTTTAGTTGAATGAGATTTCGACACGTATAGTTTTTTAGGTCGACGGGTATGACGTCATTAGCCAATAACGGGCGTTGGAAAATCATCGTATTTTCGTTGTTTTTTAAAACATAAATTTATAAATGGAAACCATTTTTATCCAATCAATTTTACTGTCAAGAATAAAAAAGGGGTTTTGAGATAGTAATAAAGTGCCTTTCGCCGTAAATTCAGGTGACCACGAGTTAAGTACGCCTCAGGACTTAATGGACTACAAGTCTATGAAATTGCGAAAAAATCGTCCCGGCTGCTCCTGGCGTGACCCTCATACATTAGGTGTTTTAACCCTAACACCACATCGATAATCCACTTTTACAAACATTTATTTTATTTTTATTTGCAATTTACTTTTAAATGTTGCGTCCTTTTTTGCACGAAATCTTCATAAACAGTTATCAACATTTGGAATTAAAGGACTGGTTTTAAGATTGATGGACATGTCGTTTGCTTAGCAGGGGAATACATTAATATGTATTTCATTTGTCCGTTAGTAAATATAAATAAAATAAAGAAATAAAATAAAGGTATTATTGATATCCCAACAGAGACAGAGAAACTCTGGAAACGAATGTGGGTTATCTAGGCGTTTACAGGGCTTATGACCTGTCATTGGCTGGGTTAAGTGGCCACTTGACGTACTACAACATTCCCCATTCCGCCCATCATCTGACAACCATATACCTATGTCAATTTTTTGAAACTACTATATATATTGAATTTGTACAGAAGCTTCCACGTTTGAGTTTGTTTTTCGACAGTTTTCAACATTTTTTCTCTCTGGCGACATCTGTTGAGAAGATTGTTGATAAGCCCTGTACACGCCTAGATAACCCACATTCGTTTCTAGAGTTTCTCTGTCTCTGTTGGGATATCAATAATATCTGATATCAGCCCAGCATTGGTATGATCCAGTAATTTGTCTACATCTAAAAGTATTTGTATACGTTCAAAATGTTGTTAAAAATAAAATAAAATCGAAATTATAAATTTATCTGAAAGAAATTAACGCTCTTCATGTTGATAAATTAATTTATAAATTAATTAATTATCAGAAATTAGACCATTTTCAATATCTAGGTACATTATTTATAAATACTTTTAGAGACCCAAAGGTCATAAAAAAAACATTCAAAAATATCTATTTATTTTAATGTCAAAAACCTAAAAAAAAATTGTTTTGTGTATAAGGAAAACAAAATATTTTATGTCTGTCCGGGATTTAATTCAGGTCTGAAAGGGTTAAGAGTTTGGCAGACGCCTTAGGTATGGAATTAAAATATCAAAATTTAATAGCAAACCAAAAGATTTTCTAACTTTTCATAGTAATGAAAATACCTATACTTTAAAACTACATATCTCACCATAGCACATATTTAGAATGACTATGGCCTAGTTCAAAAATCTTGTAAAACTACTGGGAACAACTATTACTACTGCTTTCCCTAATCCGCACCCAATGGTGCATAGGGCACTTCATTCGTGCACCAAGTGCAGTGTCTCTTGATCATCTTATTACATGAAGGTAAGATGATCATTCATACTCTTCAGTACCAATCCAAGGTGAAATGAAATATTAATATGAAAATCACATGTGAATAAATATTTCATGTTGATCCCCTACGGGAATTGAACCCGCGACCTCATGCACGGTAGCTAAATGCGTTACCACTATGCCACGAGGCAGACAAAAATAACTATGAAGATAAAAATTGTGCAACTCCAATTTTTTTTAAATGTTGACTTGTGCGTTTTTAAAAATAACCTCCTTATATGTAAGTAATATAGTACTGTTTTAAAACGTAATAACGTTTTATTTTTAACTTTATAGGGTCTCCATAAACCATAAAATTTTCTTTCATATTTCAGGTTTTATTGTACTTTTCTTCCTACCTTTGTGGTCCCGTATAAAATGCTATTTTCGATTACTCTTTTTATAGCCTTGATCGTAAAGTAATATGCAAAGCGTTTTAAAACTGTAATACCTTTATTACTGGTTTTTATTAAATATTCAATGCACGGTAAAAAGCTAATCCAAGAAAAATATATTACAAAGCTTTTATTTAATTTTGCTCACGAGGCTCAATATGAAATAAGTCACAGAACAGAACACCGTCCTTAGCTATAAAAAAATATGTTTTTAAAAAATATCAACTAAAACTTACTTATCACTTTAGAGGCCACCTTTATAAGTTATAAGACCTTGATCACGCTGGTTTCGAAGCCGTTTTTAAGGCTTAAGTTCTTAAATTGGGTTTTTAAAATACGAAAAACAATAACGACTAAATTCAAACATACTTTATAAGTCAATCTAGTCCAATACAAAAACGTTACGTTTCAAAATATACTTATTTTTGAAGGATTAAAATGTGATATTTCGAAATCCTTCTCCAATAGACTTGAATAAAAAAAACAATCTGAAAAATAAGACAGCTTCATTTCACAATGATAAATCCATCAGCTTTTTACAAAGAAGGCTATATCCACACAAAAACATCCCTCGATATCCAAACCTACCCTCAAATGATCGGTTTAACCGAACTGTAATGAAAAATAATCTTTTCTCCTTTTTCTAAAAACGCAATAATAACGAACTCCGAAAAATGGGGGCGGCTACTTGTTAATGGTTATCCAGAGGCTTTATTTTTCATTTTGTAAATATCTGAGAGAGATGATTTTACTTTAAAATACTTGATTACATTTTACTTTGAAACTTAATGGTCCCAGTCCTGGAGCGTACGACTATTTTTTTAAGTGAATTTAATGAATGTACATTGTAATGCAGACTTTATACGGGATAGAAAACTGCGCAGTTTCTTTTTCAAAAAACTGTACAGTTTCTTGTTCAGAAAACTGTGCAGTCTGTCAAAAGACACGCTAAATATATGTATTTTTTTAGCGCGATTGTAAGTTATTATCGTATGTTTGCTTACTGGAAATTGTATACAGGTGTAACACAAAACTCGATGTACAAGTGGGAAACCAGTGAATCTACATTATATTTGGAGTCGATTTTGTAGAGTAAAATATTTTGATTTGACCCTTAGTTTTCGAGAAAATTGAGTGCGAAGTTGTTTTTTTTTTTTTGCAAATTGTTATCAAATATCATGTATTTACTCAAATTAATACTTTCCATAAAGAAAGCAAAATTAAAAAAACTCGTTTTAATAAGAATTGGAGCAATTTTACTTAATCTGCCATATTTATGAAAAAACTTTTTGAGAAGAAAAAAAAAATTTTTTTTTTCAAGCTCAGATTAAAAAGTCATATTGCACAATCGTCTCCAAATACGATGTAGATTCACTGGTTTCCCGCTTGTACATCGAGTTTTGTTACTTGAATATAGTAAAAAATGTATATATGTTATTTTGTTTTTTACGTTTTTAAAAGCATACAATATATCAATATCTTCTTAAACGTTTACACAAAAAAAACATTAACTGTCATCATTTTGGGTCGTGTTCAAATACTTACACACAAAAATCTGGATTTTCTCCCAAGACGGGAGTAGGTATACATTTTTTATTTATATCCAGATTTGTGTGCAAGTATTTGAACACGACCCAAAATGTTGTATAAAATATCTGGTCTAAATATAAGTAAAATAAATTGCAGAGTCATCTGCAGGTGATTTCTAGTACTTAATTTAACTCGTCAGAATAGTCTTAACTACATAAAAATAAAGTAATCTGCTATTAAAAACGCTCGAATATCCATATTCCTGAATTTGAAAAAAATCTACCTCATCTCTGTAGGGATATAAATAAAAAATATTAACTGTCATGTCATTCAAACGTTGCGTCAGCCATACTGCATACAGTATTTTATACAGTTATCGTTTTATACAGGACAGTTCTCACTACAGGAGAAACTGTACAGTTTTCTGTCCCGTTAAAGCTAGCTTAACCGTGATTTTTCTATCTTTCTCTTAACTTATTTACCTAAACTTGTTTATGGTCTACGGTCTACATAGTCGTAGGCACAAAAATTATAACTTGGTTTCATGATATTTCAGGTGTTAACATTTTAGATAACGCCATAAATAAAATAAAGTAAGGGCACAGAGGAATAATAAATTCTGTTATTTCATTCTTTGTAACAAGGGTGCGCTTGTGTTAAAGGGTAAGCAGAATGTTAATGGGAACTTTTGGAGATAATTACTAACTAATACAATATTTAGGAACTAAAGGTCGCTAATAAGCATAGGAAATTTACCACCCAATAATTGGGTTCTTTCCATTTTCTATTTTTATTTTAAAAAATTGATTGAAAAATAACAATATCAAGGGATTTTTTTTTTAATTTTTACGATGTCATATGAATTTTCTAGCGCGGTTTGAAATAGCGCTTTTCAAAATCGCTCGCGAAATCCTCCATTTGGCGCGCATGCGGTGTGACGTCACATCGATATGAGCGTTCACTTCGTAATGAATTTCCCGCCTTTTATAATGGACGGGTATGACGTCATTAGCCAATAACGGGCGTTAAAAGTCACTCGTAATTTCGTGTTTTTAAAAGATAAATTTATAAATGAAAACAACATTTTTGATCATTGTGTTTTATATCGTTGGAATTGTAAAAATATACTTTAAATATTTATAAAGTTTTCAAGGATATTCATGCTATCGGGAACAACCCTATTGCTCACAAGCTATCCACGTTTAAAAAAAAATTCACACGTAATAAATACTAATCTCAATTAAGGTTTTAAGAGTGTGCCAAAGAAACGAGTTAAGCCCTATACTTGTGGTCCTATACGTGGCCGCAAAATGGGGCTTTCATTTTTAATTTCTGCGGAAAAGTTAATTAATAAAACTAAAACTAATATTCCCTATAATAATGAATGAAATAAGCTCTTTAAATACCTACTAATTATTTTATCTCGCCTTCATTTAAAAAATTATCAAGATTCACTGCACTTGGTGTACCAAATCAGTGCCCTATGCACCACTGGGTGGAGCTAAAGGAGAAGTAGGCTTTAGGTGAGCCCTAATAAATTAATTAGTAAAAATAAATATATTAATTGATTAGTTTGCCAAAGACGTCAAATTGGCAGTTCATAAAAGAGAACTGGTACCAACCCTTATGTGTGGAAGCGAAGTGTGGAGTTGGAAAAAGAAGGACGAAAGTAGATTGAATGCAGTAGAAATGCGATCTCTCAGGCGAATGTGTGGTAAAACTATGTATAATAAGTGCACTAATGTCGAAATTGGAGCAGAATGCAAGGCTGAGATGAGCATTTTCGACAAGATTCAAAAAGGTCTCTAACAATGGTTCGGTCATGTGCAGCGAATGGATGATAAAAGAACGGCTAAAAAAAACATATGATGCGAGTGTGCCTGAACGTAGAAGTCGAGGAAGGCCGAGAAAGGCATGGCATGATGTATGAATGTGGATGAAGCAAGAGAAGTATGCCAGGACATAGTGGTGTGGCGTTCTATCCTCTTTGCTTACCCCTTCGGGGGAATGGCGTGATGGTTAGTTGGTAAGTTAGTTCGCAAATTATTGTAAATAATATAATTTTTTTGCTCAAGATTAACCCTGATACATTTTTTTTTAATGTATTTATTACATAATGTATTTCTTACATTTCACATATGTTTTCGCCTAAAATCACAATTTATTATACAGAAAGGAGGTGACTTACTCAGTAGCGACCCATGACAATGATCTGGCCCTAACTCACTAGATAATCCGTGTCGAGTCAGGGCATCTTCAGTAAAGCATTGTACACTACAGAACATCTACATGATGAGAAACAATTCTTGTCATTCAGAGGAAAAGAAGAAAATTTATTTATTTATATAGTCATACATAACATTATACATTTATTTAGTACTTTAACTGTCTAACTAGGGGTGATACCCCGTTCTAAGACAGCCAAATATATGACTTTTTAGTTATAAATACATTTTCATGTTACAAGTTACAAATACAACATTTTTGGAAAAAAATTAAAAAAGGAAAAAAAAACAAACAGGATGATTTTATCACTGTAAAACACTCGGTAAAAACATATTTGAAAACATAGTAAATAATAATTAAGATTAAAAAAAGAAAAAAAGTATTAAGTAAAAATGTTTTAAGGACATTGTAAAAATGAATATAGTAAAAATGATATCTTAAAACATACAGCTCTAAAAAAAAAAAAAAAATTTTATTTTTTTTTTTTTTAATAAAATTTAATAACATCCGTAGAAAAAAATACCAGTTGTCATTAATCTTCAACCACGTTTTGTTTCTTTCAGAGCAACGTTCTTGCTGGTACCTCTCCTGGGTCTCCAGTACCTCGTGTTCCCGTTCAGACCCGCCAAGGAACACTCCCTGGAGTGGTTATACGAGTATGTTGCAGCCTTCACAGCATCGCTACAGGTAAACCCATCCTCCTTTCAATTTAATCCCAATCTATCTATCATTAATCATAACGTAAATTCATGAAATCTCTAGAAGGGGCGTTTCCATACAAAATTTCTTAAAATATACGCTTCCTAGGGTTAATTTCATTACACCACTTATTATCGAGTTCCACAGTCTAAAGACTCCAGCACTACACGAAACATGTGTTTTATTTTATTTTATTTTGTTAGGAACAATAACAGACAAAAGGATACTAAATATAATACAAAAAAAAAATTTTAAAAATATGCCTAGGTAGACCAATTGCCCTTTAAAATTGTTCACATCGTGCTTAATTGAGTGACATACACACAATGATTAAGTAAATATTAAAGCAATAGTGATTACACATATCTCAAGAACAACCTTTTCTTTAAACCCGTCTACGGAGCTTCCGAAGATGTCCCATCTGTACCTTCAGTGCTGTCCCTGTGTATTATTACGTGTAGAGAGGATTGTAATACCCTGTATTGGAGGAAAAGCGCTCAACTCTGAAAATGTCTGTGGATGTCTAATGTGGTGTGGATGTCTAGTGATGACGTTGATGCCTATTGATGACGTATTAAATGACGTAGTGAGTAACTAGACACCTCAGATAAGGTAGTATTTTTCATGTTTAGAATGTCACTGAAATTCTTGTTCTTATACTTTTACACTTTTTAATAGCTAGAATTTCTAAAACTAAAATTGAACGAGTATATATCGTAGTTTTTAACATTGCTTTTAACTAACGAAGAGGCAGGCAGATAGGATAGAACGCCACACCACTCTGCCCTGGCACACTTCCCTTGCGTACTCCACTTTCATACATCTTGTCATGCACGCACGTCGATTATTCCGACTTTTCACATTGCATTTAACGTTTTTCTAAAAATTATTTCGTCCAAGGGTTAGCTTAAGTATCCAAAGCCAGGCGTATACTCTGAAAATGAATCCCTTGAACACTGCGTCCCGCCTTGTAAATTCAAAAATGATTTTTGTGAAATATGAACTTCGCAGCTTTGGTAATTGGCCGTGCAATCCAATTTCCTAACTTATTTTTGCCGCTCTGAATTATTACGATTCTGCAGCACTCTGCTCTGAGATGCCCATCAAAGATTTATTACTCAACTTTTTGGTATTCTCAGGAGGCAGAGAGAAAAATGAATAGAATTTTCGACCATTGTACCAAGCACGTTTCTTAGAACCTAAGTTTTTTAGTAAGTCTGACACTTTAATATCTCTACCATTTGTTTCAGTATAATTTACTACATTTTGACATGCAGACCTTCTTATTTTGGATAAAAAAGAAATACAATTTGCTGAAATCATTCATTAAAGCCGGAGGCTCGTAGTAGGTAGGTATTTAATAAAAAGTAAGCAGTATTAATTTGAGAAGAGACATTTTGAAATAATTGTGTAAAACAATAACCCTAAAAATGTAACTACTCTTACTACTTTACCTTATCCGCACCCATTAGTGCATAGGGCACTGCATTGGTACACCAAGTGCAGTGTATCTTGATCATTTTATTACATGAAGGTAAGATCAATCATACGCTTCAGAACCAGTCCACAACATAAAAATCAAATGCAAATCAATATTTCATGGTGACCCCCTACGGGAATCGAACCCGCGACCTCATACACGGTAGACAACTACACTACCACTATGCTGCTAGGCAGATGACCACTAACTACTTACCCTTTGCAAATAATACTACTAGCTGAGTGGTAAAAATCATTGCACGTCAAACATAATACTGCATAGGTAATTAGGTAAGGGATACCAAGTGAAGTAAAGGCAAGGTACCCAAGTCAGGTCCACGTCCCGCTGGTCCAACGCAAACTGATGATGGATTATCAACAAAGGACGTCCAGGATGCCGAGAACCAGATACTTTGTAAAATGCCTTGTCTCAGATTAGGTAAACCTGAAAAAATCAAGAGGCTTCGTGTTTATATCCTATAAATACATTGGTGACCAACTTATTGCGCCTGTAGATTACCTCATGTAGACGCAGCATAATGTCTTTTCATCCCTCGATTTAATTTCTGTCCCAACAATTATAATTAATGCCTCCCTTTTGACTTCTGAAGTGTGGCAATCCTGCAAATCACGCTATTACCCACTTTGTTCCCGGGCGGTTTGTTTTAATATTTTTAAGTACTGTCTCCCTTACGTCCTAATGGCGGCCACTAAAGCCCAGATAACCGTTCCTTTGATGTCGGCTGGCTCTAGTGGTGACTATTCCCGCCAAAACAAACAAAAAAAGCAGGAAAACGGGCATAATGGTTTGTGGTAGTGGGGAAAATAGACGTACAGTCTTCCTATGTGAATAACGGTATTTTTTGTAACAGACACGCTATCGTTTGCCTTATTCTTAAAATAAAGTGTTGAATTTGTTGAAAAATTATAAGCATAACAAATTGAAGATTCATCTTCAGGCGTTTCCTAGTAGGTGATATAATTCGGTAAGAATCTCACTTGCAATCATAAAGGTTTCTGCTAAAATGCTTAGCAATTTTCTCAATGGATGACAGAGAGTTCACATATGAAGCGTCGCGCCATTTTACTGTATATTGGCAGATATGGATATCAAATACTAGGCGAAATGGGGAATGTTGTAATACATCAAGTGGCCACTTAACCCAGCCAATGACAGGTCATAAGCCCTGTAAACGCCTAGATATCCATATTCCCTTCCAAGTTTCTCGTCTCTGTTGAGATGTCAAATTGTTGAATTTGTAATTATATTGTCCTACTTTGACAAAACTGAGTTTTATTTAACATTATTTTCGAAATGAATACAAATACTTGTAGACAAATTACTGGATTATACCCATGCTGGGCTGATATCAGATATTATTGATATCCCAACAGAGACAGAGAAACTCTGGAAACGAATGTGGGTTATCTAGGCGTTTACAGGGCTTATGACCTGTCATTGGCTGGGTTAAGTGGCCACTTGACCTGCCCATCATCTTGCCAAAAAATGGATGACAGCAGCATAGAAAAATTCTGTAAAGCGGAACGACGAAGACGAATTCTTATATAGTAGTTCCAAAAAAATGTATATATCGTTATCAGATGATGGGGGGATTGGGAATGTTGTAGTACGTCAAGTGGCCACTTAACCCAGCCAATGACAGGTCGTAAGCCCTGTGAACGCCTAGATAACACACATTCGTTTCCAGAGTTTCTCTGTCTCTGTTGGGATATCAATAATATCTGAGTTTTATTTATTCAGTAGAAAGCACAGCACCGTAGCATAATGCTTCAAGCATATTTTCCATTGAACAAAGCATCACAACCTTCGATGCTCCCTACTTTATGTTTTAAACGCTAGAAAGTCGTTTGACAGATATAAAATGTTAATTTCTCCAGTCTAAATTGAACCAAACGTCAAAAGAAAGAATAATTTCTGCCGTACAATAAACTTTATGGAGACTTATTACTAAGGTTTAACTTGTGCATTTAGTCTCCCGTCGTAAAATCTTTAACTTTCATTACACTTAAATAATTACTTCACGTTTATACGATCTAAAGAAGTGAGAAATTAAATAGTTTTTCAGAATTTGAAAGTCTTTCCATAGTTGACTTTTATTTTATTTTATTTTATTTTATTTTATTCGGGATACAAACAGATGTACAGATAAAACATAATATAATTAAAACTAATAATTAACAATAACATCTTTTAACTTTTGTCGCAGATATAATAACTACCCTTTTCCAGCGTTTATTTGACTTTTGACAGATCGATTATGTGTCGTTTAGGGATGTCCTAATGCGTTACCGAATCGATTTCTCATAAAAAATCGACTTTATTTATGAAGAAGTTTTAATCAATTCAACACATTTATGTTTATTTTTGCTCAACATTTTGTAGTTTATAAACATTACCCAGACGTTTAAAGCAGAGTTTATATTACGAAAGCGCTGTCGTAAAACTTATTTTTTTTAACAGTTTTTTATTCTAAAAAAAATATTACAATAAATACATAATTTCTTTACAAAAGAAACTTTAAATACAGTCCCGGATAAACTTCTTAATTGGAGTTTGTCATCGGGTGCAGGAGCTACAGAAAACCCAAATATGCATAGGACTATTTTATTGTCGTAATGTAAATTGAGAAATTCTGTGTCGCGACAAACAAGAAAAAAAAAAGAAATGGGTTTTAATTTAAAATCACATTTTGTATTTTTTTATGGGAAAAATCAACTTGAATAATCCTCGTTGCATAAGTAGGCTCAATAAACATCGATATCGATAAATATCGGAGCTAAAGAACATGTGCTTCACTATCGTAAAGACAAAAACATAAAGTATTGCATTTTTCGGTCTTGGTTGCCTGTCAATAATTACGGAACTTTATAGGCGCCCATCTGTCAAAAGTAAAATAAACGCTTGGGATACCTATAGCTGAACCCAGCCACGCTTCACTGTGGCTTTGCACGGGAGTAAAAAAAAATTGTCTAGCATTTATCAGATATAATTAGATTTTTAAATCCGCTTAAATTCGTTATATTCCTAATTGTATTTTTTTTGTAACGTTGGCTAAAAATGATAAAATATTTTTTAATTAAAGTATCATTTTATGTACACATACAGTTATTAGTTATTCC